>JAYJLU010733249.1:0-11621 GCA_036873645.1 Minona dolichovesicula | reverse complement strand
GACACTCTAATTCTGCGTTTGTCAGAAATATTTTAATTATAAATAAATAAAGCTTATACTTACTTACTTACTTACTTTCAATGTGTGAAAAGTTAATTGCCAAAAATACATAAAATCAAACGAAAACGAATTTTATTTTATTTTTATATCTATCATAGTTCTCATATTGCATCTGATTTCGTTTTCTTATTTTTATGTCTATTTTCGTATGTCAAAAACAGTAAATATAGAACATTCTTATATTTTAAATTATCTCATCTTATGAAAAATTTAAAATCACATATTAAAATAATCGTATATTTTTTAAACAATGTTCCACAGAAGCCAAAAAAAGAAGTGATATTACATAATTGTAGAGAACAATTTTAATTAAGATAAAAATATAAAAATGCTTTGGAGTTATGAATCTCTATACTTAAGTAGTATGATCAAACTTAATATTTGTCGCCTCATGTATAAACTTTAAACAAACAGGAAAATTTATAAGTTTAGTTGAGGGTCACAAAGGCCTACGAACTAAAATTGGTGGATATAAACCCTATTGTGAGATTAATGATAGATATTGCTCGAGCAGCATACTTTATTTTAAAATGATAAAAGGAACGACAAGTTACATGAAGAAAATTTTTAATATTCAAAAACGTTTTCGAAGCTTTCGCTTCCTCATTGATTTGTGAAATACATCCTTAAAGAGGAAAATCTATACGCTTTCACAAGATGGTAAAGCATCGCCTTTCCTTAGATATTTGCAAGGCAATATATATGTATATATAGGCCGCATCTTGAGATTCCTTCGTGTAAGATTCAGAGAACACTTATCCCGAGATTCTTCATCTGTTTTCAGACATCAACCTGCAGAAAATTCCGCCATCAACAAATCAGGGGACCCGGTTAAACTGCATATCACAGAATCGATGGAGATAGAAACGTTTTAGAATAATAAATTTTTTCTTCAAGTAATTTGCCATGCCTTTTCTCAAATTATAAGATTTTATAGGAATATAAAAATATAAAAATGACAGTTTTTTTATTGAAACGTATGATTCAGTAATGATTTGTGACATAAATATAGAAAATAGAAATTAATTACAAAAGCAACAGCCACAAATGGGATTTATTCTCAAATCTCATCACAGCCAATCAAAAAAATCTGTTTCAGGTAAGTAATATACGAAACATATACATTAATATTGAGTTCAAAAACAACATTTTAAAAATTGAATTTATGTAACTATAATAATCAAAAACATGATATGTACATATTTGCAGGCTGGGATGTTGCAGTTAAGAGTATACCATGTATGCTAAATGTAAAACTTGCAAAACAAATTCACGTTAATATTATAACTGTAGAATATTTCTTTAAAAATAAAAAGAACAGCCAAATCAGAATCATTTTATGTTAATTTTATTCAGACATGTTTCTATCAAAACAATGATCATTATCAATGAAAAGTTTTAGACTTAAAGACATCACTCCCCTTTTTATCAAATCCCATGTCGTTTATCTGTACAAATGTCCTGCTGAGCAAGATGTTACCTATATAGGTAAAATCAACAGACAACAGAACTAGGATTTTGAAGCACTCTAAGCCTAACTCAAATTCCTCCATTTGTGATCATCTTTATTCATGTAACTGTGCATCCAATTTTTCCCATAATTTTAGTATTTTATCTAGTGATCCTTCGGACTGTAACATTAAAATTAAGGAGTCTCTCTTTACATTTTAAAAAATAGACATTCTTTAAACATTCAAGTCAATCAAGGGGCTGAATTTAGTGTTAAGATTTTCTGTTAACTGTATTATGCCATTATATGTTTTTGATTTTGTTTATCTTTAATAATGTAAATTAATTATGTACTGTTGTATTTTGATTTTTTGTTTCCTTTTGTGAACTTTTCATTGATAATGATCATTGTTTTGATCGAAACATGTCTGAATAAAATTTACAGAAAAAAATTCTGATTTTGCTGCTCTTTTATTTTTAAAGAAATTTTCTTCGATCAAAAAACTATTCTACTGTAGAATATATTCAGAACAATATTACTCTGTGGGAGAAACAACACTTCGTAAAAAATAAAAACGTTTCATTATGATTTGACCATAGATATTTAATAACAATATTAGCCATTTATACCATTTTGTTATAAATTCATATCTATTATAATGCCGACGCATCTGAGCCGAGATCATGAAAAACGAATTCTATTTCAGTAGATTCAGAGTAGTTGGCTAATGAGCGTATTAAATGTATATGGAGTTGGTCCTTTGTACAGCATAAAAAAAGAGAACTATTATACTATAGAAATTACAACAAAATAAAACGACCCATTAAAAACATCAGTAGTCCGATAAAAATGGAAAACTTGAGAAACCGCGCTGCTTGACCATCATTCTAAAATATTATTAAAACAATTTTAAACAGTGTAAACATTCAAATTGAGAAAATAGTCTTTTGACAAAAAATTTTTAATTATACCTTTATTAGGTAGTGATATATGTTAGGTATAAGAAAATCAAATCACTGCTATTTGTCTGACTACTTGATTTGAGAATATTCGGTTTGTAACTAGGTATAATAAAATTATATACATTTATAGAAATTTGCTAGAAATCAAGCAATGTAACTATGTTTAAAATGACCAAAACCAAGCTAAATAATTGACTTTAATTAATAGGTAATTAAAAATAGGAATAAAACTAATTAAACTCTTCAGTTACTATAATTTCTGTTATTAACATGATTATATTGAAGATTTCATGTTTTAGATTTAATGAACTACCAGTTTACCCTACACAGAATAAATAGCTTAGAACGGTCATTAGGGTTATTTTATCAGGAGCAATATTATTGGTAGCTCAAGAATATAACAGCAGAGATATTTGAAATACTTTTTAAGATTCAAATTGTTCCTATTTTTTGAATAAACAATGTGAAAATCAACAAACCAAAATACTTAATATGTAATAAGAAATCAGTAAAAGAAGTGATAGCAATAAAAATTAGTTTTTCTAAAAAGAGTTTTCCTGGAAATCAAAATATAATCAATTTAAATCTCTTACCTTTACATTGTAGTTACAGTTATCCTCTTGACAGCACTCTACACAAGCCCAGTCTGTCATTGGATTCAATGTACACCGTTCTCTAAAGATATTACTCGTTTTGTCACAGGAAGCTTTTGTAGTGCAGCCTTTACTGATGAATGGTCTACGTTCATTCAAATAGGTCCAAAAATCCGGAGCTATATTCAGGGGAAAATGAATTGAAAAAATGTTGTATAATGTCTGAATAAATGTGACCGTTTGAAAATTTTATAAAGCAAAACTTTAAAAAGATTGATTATACTCAATTAGGGTAACAATATGTATTCATGATTTAAATAAAAAGTTGAAAAATATATATGTATGCAAAATAGTTACATTCATAACTTTCTAAAATTCATATGTACAGAATAACAAACTTACATAATTTTGCATAGTAATACAATTTTACATTTAATATTTCCATGATAAAAATTACATATAATCATTGAAAATTAAAATTGATCATACTTGTGTAAACCACTGTTGAAATGCAAGTATCTTGGGATGCTTCACACCTCTGAGTTTTTTTAATGCAGTCTGCCCAGTTACCATCTTGATGTTCACATTTATAGCATTCCAGACCATAAACTAAATTTAAATATAGTAATGTTGAGTAATGAAATTTCTTGATATATGTATTATTTTTATAAATTTTTGATTTGTAAAACAAATAAGGCTCTAGAAATTCACAAAAGTATACCCATATAAAAATGATTATACTCAATTAGAGTGTGTGATTTATATAAATAAAAAGTTGGAAAAATAAATATGCAAAATAGTTACATTCATAACTTTGGCTGCTTAATAATAAGACAGTATAACTTTCCTTTTTTAAACATTTACAATCATTATTGGTATAGGTAATTAGATAGTATAACATATCAGAAATGTAGCCATGAACCCACATATAAAGTGAAAGAATGATTATTTGAAGTATTATATGAATAAATTATATATTATCTTCTTGAATTATATAAAATATTAATTATTTTAATTAAGGAATCAATATTTTCATTCACTTATTTTAAATACTATCTGGTGAAATGTATTTAATTATCTGCTTCTTCATTATTTGGTATTTGTAACTTGCTAAGAATGAAATTAAAAATGTAGTGAGTAAAATTTATTATTTATTTTCATTTACTTTAGTTATAAAAATAGTAATGAATAATATAAGTTTTTAAAATAAGGAAGAATAGTTTCTAAGCAAAACTTTGTATAAATAAATATTGATACAAACAGAAATTAAAGATTAATTAAGGAATATTTATGTAAATCTAAAGAACTTTGAGTACCTAATGTGATTTGAAGATATTTAAGACAATAATTGTGTTAGATTATCCTTGGATTCATCAACTTGTAGTAGAGTCACATAATAATAATTATAGCAATAAATATTGAAATTACATAAATTCTTAGGCAGTAGAGTATGCCCTTCGCAATTGTTAGCCTTATTAATTTCTTACTATTAATTTCTACACAATTACAGGGATTTTTTTGTGGAGTGAATATGCCATTTTATTATTTATATAATGTTAGGCTTATTAAAAAATCTTAACAAAATAGACGGATTTAGGGATTATTATAGCTCCAGCTGAAGGGTTCAATAAGCCTCATATAGGCTCTTTTTAGAGTCATTCTGAGACGTTCAATGATCTTGATATGAACAATTTCTCTGCCTTAGTCTATAACTTAAGATGAAACTGGCTTATTATCTGTGCCAAGTACATCAGCCAAAGTTCTTGCAACAAAGGTTATAACTCAAAACACATAATCAACTAACAAAATCTTTAAAATCTAGTTTTGCCCAAGTAACATTGAATTTGGAGTTGAAAGTAACCCCTAAAATGTTCATAGTATCCATTCTTTTGATATTTGTGAGATCAGGAATGTTGGAGTGACTGGTTTTTGGTCTGCTGAAGATCATATCTAGCTATTTCTTTTCATTTAGGTATACATTTTCATTGAGGTCCATTTTTTTATGTTGGTTAGTTCAGATTTTCTCTCTATTTAATTTGAATGTCTTGAGATTGGGTATGTATTGTCTGCATATTTAAGAAATAAGTTGTTATGATTTAATGTTGTTAGATCAGTGGAGGTGATGGTGAAAGATACAGATTCTATAGCAGAGCCTTGAATTATATTGAAGTTGATATTGAGGTGGATGAACTGCCATTGAAATATGTTCCGTATAGATGCATGAAGGTAAAACATAATCAGAATGACAGACACAAGACTTATTGCATCTAAAATTCAGGTCAAGAACCAAGGAGGATTGGCTGCAATGCATGACTGCGAAGGATTGGCATGCAAATCATATTTTGCTGTTACTAAGTGTGCCAAATGTTCCTTGATCCCAAACATTGTTTTATTCAACACTATTTTTATATGTTAAAGTGTATTTCACACTTTAACAAAGACATTTTTCTCCCATACATGGTATATTTACCCTATTTGATATAATAAAGTTGTTATTAGTTGATATTTGCTCTTTTATAAAGTAAAAAAGTTTATAATTTAGAATGACAGGAAAATATTACATAATTTATTCTTCAAATGGATAGCATAAACAAGTTATAAAACTTAGTACACCATTTCTGCTTGAAAAGTGGATATTCACACTGGTTTACACTAATTTTCTGCACAACCAAATTATCTTTTCCATGAGCTTATTAGTCCATGAAATGGTAACATTGCACTGAATACAAATAATTATATGAATGTTAAAACTTCATAGAGACTTATATCCCCCATTTAATTAGAATCACTTAGAATCACAAACAGGAAGAAGTATTAATACATGTATGATTAACAATATTTCACTTGAATAGATGAAGTCATTTTATAAACAAGATTGAGAGATATTGTATTTTTCATTACCACCATCATTAAAAAGCGCAAAAGCAAAAATTGCTGAGAAATATAATAAATATATCATAATAAATTGAAACTATTTTCCCTCAAAACAGAATACTTAAATAATGCGTCTTAATAAATTTGTTTACATCTATTAAACTTTATCGGATTAAACAAAATTAATATATAAGTTTTATTGATAAGCATTGATGTGTCGATTTTATAGGAAAATGTCTAATGACTGTATCAATCTTTATATTTTTAAACTTCACTTCTGGTCAGTTTGTTTTCAATTTCAAGTAGGACTTTTAGGTATTACTAAAAACATAAAACATGCCTTGAAACAAAAACATTTGAAATATATATAAAAATTAAATCCATTAGCGCAACTATAGCATCTTGTATTTTTAAATTTTAAAAACTATGAATCCCAATAATGACTACCAGAGTTTATATCGATCAATTACTAACAAATTGAAAAAGTAAATAGATTGAAAAAAAGTTCATAAATAACCATTCCAGTTTACTAAAATATAAAACTTTAGGTTAATCTGCGTAGCATTTACACAACCCAAATTTGTTAATCAATTATTCAAAACTACAACTGACAATTATGTATAAGTTTAAATGAATTCTAATTTTCAATTTATTCTTTGGTTCTTATGCAGTTTAGGGATAGGGTATAATTTCTATTATGATTTGGGTTAGAGTTAGGGTTGATGGATGTTAGGTTTGTATACATTTGTATACTGTTGATAAACTCAATATGGTGGAAGGAGCATTCTCAATAGCCAAAGCTTCTCAACTCTAATTTACTGCTCTAACCATTTTCCTAACCACAAACTTTTTAACAACCCTAATTCTACATAGATAAAAGCATCAAATGTAAATAATAATCTGCTACATTTTAGCCTTCTCTATTATTTCACTATAAATATATACTGAATAAAATGTAATAAATACTTAAAACTTAAATAATGTAAGACATATATGCATTATTTTATTATTAACTGATAAAGTTAGGGTGTAACTTAATAAGAGATACATTAACTAATTTTATTTATAAATGATTTTTGATCGAATATTATTGACATTAAGTACATTTTATTTGCATGATTTTGGAAAATTATTTAAAGATTGAATTAGCATATAAAGTATACAAAAATAGAAACATGCAACTGATTTATTTTGAAAATTGCATAAAAAGATATTTAATGACAATGTTAAAACATTTAGCATTTATTAGTTTGTATGAAATACATATGTATTAGAAATTACTTTCCAGCTGTAACCAGCCTATTCTCTAAGAAACTATGATATTGTCTATTTTAAGAACAATTTATATTTTTTGTCAAAACATTTTTTTAACATTTCATAAAAATGCTAGTGCATAAAGACAATTTAGTCATTACAATATTCTTGCAGTAAAAATTTTGGGTGTGGCTATTTGTCATTGGACGATTATAAATAATTTTTTTAATTATTTATCATCGGACAAATAGCCACAGCGGTCATCAGACTAAATTTTAAAAATCCGATGATAAATTAATTTTTAAATTATTTGTCATCGGACTAAATTATAAAAATTATAAAACAAACGATGATAAATTAATATAGTTGAAAATGCAATGATAAATATACTTTTGGAGATTAATACTGCTGGTACACTTTAATATGATGATGACAAATAATTTCTAAAATTAATTTATCATCGGATTTTTAAAATTTAGTCTGATAAACGCTGTGTGTATTTGTCTGATGGCAAATAGCCACAGCGAAAAATTTCATGAGTTATCTACAGTTTTCTCAGAAAAAGAATGGGAACAGATCAACTTGTACCTAAGTCACCTCACACCTACTTAAAACTAAAATAAACTTACCAGGTAAACTTGAATAAAAAAGAGTTGATACTATTATTAAATATATATATATATATTATATTAAGAGAATATATAGGGAATTCCCTATATAGGTGCTGGAACCATCACAAGGCAACTTTATTCCTCAAGATACTCTCTAGCCCACAAGTGAAGTTAAGACATATTAGATGTAATGTTGACTTAGGTACAAGTTAACTTAGGTATGAGTTGACCTTAATTCAAAGGAACATAACTTTAGCATTACAGAGAGAGGACTTTTACCCCTCATGTGCATCTACCCTTCAAACAAAAATACAACATGGTATTCTAACAAAGGTTTCTAATTCATAATTCTTAGATTTTCAATAATGGTGAATATAACTTTTTAAAGTCATTTATATAATTTTGCCCTATTAAAAATGTTATGTAAATTAAGAAAATTTTAATTAGAGTACTATGTCACATCAACTACATTATTTAATCACTAATCAATTTCCATTCATTAGAAACTTCTGTTTATAATAAGAGGTACCACATTTCTTTGAATAAATGCCCCTGCATTTATTAGACCAGCATTTTTTTTTGGGGGGCAGCATTTAATAAATTGTTTATTATTGTATTAGTGTTAATAACTTTGTTTCTCCTGTCTGTCTGTCTACTTAAAAAGTTAATCCTAATTAACATGTAATACCTAAGTACCTACCTACCTCTACCTATATCAATAGTTTCAATTAGGCCTATGACCTACTGTTTTAACACAATTTTATGAATAAATTGATTTGATTTAATATTTTCAATATTTTGTAGCATTTATTCAAAGAACTATGGTATATGTTAGTATAGAATGTTAACTTTGCATAGCATGATAACAATTAATTTAGTTTAATTCTTTTTTTACTTAATCTGAAATATTGAATATTTTATTCTGAACCATTATTTCATAATGTATTTTCATGACACTGTATAGAATCTAATTGATGTATATGTGCATTTGCATGAGTCAACTTTAGCATTTAACCACTTGTAAATTCATTCTCATCTGAGTACCTACTGATTAATTGGTTAATCACTAAACTGACTCATGTAGACATAACAACACAACCTTTTTGCCTTGATTATGGAACTAATTGCAGAATATTTGTTTTAAAATTATTTATCATAGATTCTTTATTTTTTAATTTTAGAAGAATATTTAAAAAGCCAAATATAAGTGAAGTTGGTGACCAGTTTGGTATGCTTTTTGTATTTATATTTTAACCCAAAAATAAACATTTTGAACATTTAAGTCTTAACTTTATATACATTTTAAATATGATATCTATAAAGAAATGGATGTAGAGAACAATTTATGAGTGCTGTGATTAATGTCATAAGAAATATCTATCTGATATCAAGCTGGTATTCAATAGAAATTTAGATCACAGTAAACTTCAAACTTTTTCAAGCACTTCAAGCACTGCATAATTTCACTGGTCTGATAATTGTAATACCCTTATCATTTTTCCTATACATGGATGTTTTAGCCAATTTATCAAAAATTCTCAAAGAAGAAGAGTGTCCAGAATATGCAGCTCTGTTTTCTTTAGGCCAAGCCAGGTTTGTAAATGTGATTTTAGTTTATTGAAAAATAATTCTGCATGGTTTTAAAATTATAAAGAAGTCTAACAAACTTTATAAAAACAATCTATGAAAGACTGTTGTTAAATATCAGGTGTGAAGCCTCATTGAACAATAACCAAGGAGAAGCATCTTGTCTATTGCAAACTGCTAAATTATTTCTTGAGGCGGAAGATTCTCTTAGAAGGATCCAAGCAGTCACTCTAGAGGAAAATCTTGAATGCGCAATTATGTGTTACAGTAAAGCTGAACAGGTTAGTATCTTAATAACATTTTAATTTTTCAAACTGTCTAGATAACACTGTTAAATTCATTAATGTTCGTTTGAAAATGCTTTAAGCTTTACAAGTACATTTAAAATTTAAAAGTCCAACAACTATTCTCTGTATACATTAATCTACTCCAGTCCCTCTTAATAATGGAGGGGTGAATTCTATTGCTAGTTAATTAGTAAGCAAATTAACAATGTGTTTGCTTTGTGCTTCAATCAATCTTATAATTAAGAACAGTTTTGTCTAATTTCAATTTGGACTATTTCATCGATTGTATACAATTATTTTAAATAAAATAATGTTTATTTAAATACACATATTCTCATGTACCTTGCAATCTTGTTATAACCACATTGCGCTGTCTTACATTCTTTTTAGATTTATGAAGACTGTAAACTGTTCACTCTGGCAGCTAATGTCAGTCTATGCTTGGCTGATGTTTTAAAGGTATTTATTTACAGCTTTTCAGCTAAAAAACGAGAAACAGGTATGATGCAATATATGAGTTCACTGTTGAGTCTTCAATACATTCTCCGAAAAATTAACGAATCAGTTAATGACTTTAGTAGTTCAGCATCAATTGGATTAGGGAATTGATATGTTTTCAGGATTGAAGTTTTGTTTGATACTTTTACAGACATGAGATTTTAAATGAGGCTAATTTCTTATTTAATTTTGTAAGATTTTTTCCTGGTGAAGTGGGTAGCAGATAATAAGTATTACAAGGTAAATTTTATTTGGGAGAACAGGAACAATCACACAGAAATGTTCACTCATTTTATTTCTAACAGAATATAATTTTATTGTTTCAAAAACTTAATGGCCACTGAATTCAATGTTATATTCAGCATTTCCACTGGTTGCTTATTTATTCGTTGTGTTAATTCAGCGATACCAGAAGTACAGCGAGGCGTCTATCCATTACTTGAAAGCTCTTGATTTATTATCCGGTGATCCTCTCAGATCTCTGCATGTTCTCGAGCAATTCGCTTACTGTCAATTACAGCTAAGTGAGTGAGAATTATTTAAAACGAATTGAATTTAAATTTAAACAGTTTTCTCATCGTTTTTCATGATTTTCATCTAACTTAGCCCCCTCAACTCCTGTGACATTTAGCTTTGATTTAGCTCTTAAATGTCTAATCCCATTGTCTGAGGCCATCTTAATATTATTCATCAAGTCTTTAATGCTTCATCATCAGCCGTAAAAAGGGTGCTGCAGCTAATAACCGCAAAAACAGAGAGTTAATTGCCCATATTTAGGAAGCAGGATAAACCTATCTCGAGATAATTTTCCAACCTCAAGTTAGATAAATAACCTAACCTGATATAGAGCAGTTTAGATTTCAGTTTATTATGGCAGATCTCTATCCTGCATTGAGAAATACAAGAAGATACTTTGAGTATTCAGATACAAATTATTATCAAAATATCGCATTGATAGAGATAAAGATAACTTTTCACGATATTTGTGGGTCAGTCCGTTCTGTAATAGACGAACCAACCGATCAATGTCATCGTATTTAACTATCCTCTGATATTTCTGACCAGGCATTTTTACTATCTTCAATGACTTTTATTGTTCTGGTGTTGCAATTAAATTTTGTTTCGTATCGGCATCCACAATCAACTTATCTTCTTCTCTAAAAAAGGCGGTTACAATATACCTAGCAGATACAAGAGACTAATTGATTAATATATGTAGTTTACTTGGTCTAGTTTCGTGGTAAACAGGAAGGAGTCCATCAAAAGACTTCCAACAAATAATACTTTGAGATGATTGGCCGATGCGAATCTCATATTAACTTCAGGCAGAGCTGCCGTGCCTGTAAATGCTGGAAATATGTTATCTGATTGTACTTTCAACAATTTACCTCGAGATAATTTATCCTGAGATAGCTTTATCTCGCTTCGTAAATAAGCTTTTGGAG
>JAYJLU010733248.1:0-12639 GCA_036873645.1 Minona dolichovesicula | reverse complement strand
TCTGAGAGAAGTCACGTGACTTATAAGCTGTATATTCTCTGAGAGAAGTCACGTGACTTATAAGCTGTATATTCTCTGAAAGAAGTCACGTGACTTATAAGCTGTATATTCTCTTATAGAGAAATCACGTGACTTATAAGCTATATATTCTCTGAGAGAAATCACGTGACTTATAAGCTATATATTCTCTGAGAGAAGTCACGTGACTTATAAGCTGTATATTCTCTGAGAGAAGTCACGTGACTTATAAGCTGTATATTCTCTAAGAGAAGTCACGTGACTTATAAGCTGTATATTCTCTTATAGAGAAATCACGTGACTTATAAGCTATATATTCTCTAAGAGAAATCACGTGACTTATAAGCTATATATTCTCTAAGAGAAATCACGTGACTTATAAGCTATATATCCTCTAAGAGAAATCACGTGACTTATAAGCTATATATCCTCTAAGAGAAGTCACGTGACTTATAAGCTATATATTCTCTTATAGAGAAATCACGTGACTTATAAGCTATATATTCTCTTATAGAGAAATCACGTGACTTATAAGCTATATAGTCTCGTATGGAGAAATCACGTGACTTATAAGCTATATATTCTCTTATAGAGAAATCACGTGACTTATAAGCTATGTATTCTCTTATAGAGAAATCACGTGACTTATAAGCTATATATTCTCTTATAGAGAAATCACGTGACTTATAATCTATATATTCTATTATAGAGAAATCACGTGACCTATAAGCTGTATATTCTCTTATGGAGAAATGACGTGACTTTTGTAACTATCATTCTATCCATATATATTTTCATATCTACCCATATTATCCTCTATAAAAATCGATATGCATTTCCATATTTTGAGAGTCAAAACTCTGTTGTGTCACCGTTATTTCAGGGGCCACGTTTTGTTTCTATCTTTGAGGAATTCTGTAGAAATCACAGATTCTAAATGGATCTCCATCTTTTATTAAGTGTCCCTCTAATTCTATTAAAATGAATACGCAAGATATTGAAAGTTCAATCTTGATAATTCTATGTAATCATAGTATACAATCCTGGTTCCTAATTTCCAAATGAATAAACACACTGAACATAGAATGATCAACTGGCTATCTCTTAAGAAACCCACAAACAGACGACATTGAGTTATAAACTCAATGTAGGTATGCAATGCAAAACACAACTACCCTTAAACACTGATAAATTCCAATCCATAAAATCTATATATTCATTATCAATTTCTACATATAAGTACAAGAATGACATTTTCATGTGAACTTACCAAATATAATCCTTAATAGAGAACGTTCACCTATCGAACAGTTGTCACCATTGAGGCAAGAATGATTATAAGTAGGAGGTATTGATATTTGATTGAATCGTCTCTCAAAATAATTCTCAATCTAATGACGAAAATTTCCAGAATTCCATGTTGATTCGCAGTGTTTTCCCCTGCTCTATTTCTCAACGCTAATCCAACCAACTCTCACAGCATACATAATAATGAGACGAGAGACAGCGCTACAGATTCTCGCTGAGGTATTGATTGTAGGGGAGATTGATCAATATACCATCCAACTACGGCAGCCAGTTCAGTTTCACAGACAGTAAGAGAACCAACGACATTATCATCAGCGTCTATAAGTTACACACTGTATGTATGTATGTATGTCTGTATAGTAGCAGAGAGGTATGTTGTTATAACACTGGAGAGTATTAAGGATGAGCTAATAATGTTAGTAAACAAATCACTTAAAATGAATTACAACTGTGCTTGGAAAAATAGAAGGAGAAAATATTGGCAAGATATAATCACCGATTATATTACTTCAAAAATTATAAATCTACTAAGTATATACATAGCTTAGAATTCTCCGATCAAAAGCAACATGCAGATTTTTTAAAAGTATTGTTTTTTTTAAGTCTGCATTCACAAAAAACGGTCCTTTCATGTCAGATTGGTTATAATGACTACTCGATAGCTAATCCCATACCCCACAGCAATAAAATAGGACAGACATTCTTTAAAATGTATATATTGATGATAATATTTCAGCATATTTTATGTTTTAAATCTTGAAAATCAAAAGCTGTTTTTCTTTGTCAATGTCTTTCAATTGAGAAATGACTTCAGCTTGTCGCTTTGCATTTTCTTCTCATGGTTGAAACCCGTCTTATACTGCTGCATGTTAATTCAAATGTGTACTAAGTTAGACATTAACAGTGAGAGACAAGCAGCATTTAAAAAGCGAAAACAGCTGTGTATACTTCAAAGAGCCATCATCCTTTTTCATCTGTCCAACATTGTACCAATACTGGTCACCAGGAACTTGAACAAAACCATCGTCCTGATCAGAATCTTTATTTTCACTTTCTTCACCTGTTGCCAATATGAGTATTTAAGTGAATTTTTATTTGAAACTTACAAGTACTTACAAATCACATTTATCCTCCAAACATGTGCCAGACTTAACATCAAACGACTTGCATCTCCAAGAACACAGCCAATATTCAAAGATAATCTTGATATTGTTGAGAGACTATTTCTTTTATGTGGCAGCAAATACTGCACATCTTTTATGAAAAATGAATGTGCTTGACTCAAAGGTGAGAGGAATTTACTGATATCCCTCCCATAACCATTTTATAATATAAAATAAAAAATAGGAGGCCTGTAGTGAGTATCCTCTCAGTATTGCCAAAATAATTTTAATTCTTGATAAGACTAATTTTCTAAGATAGCTCAATTAAAAAATGTTGAATTGTTTGTCTTATTAATTTATAATTCAGTTTTATTTATAATACTACTCAAGTAATTCCAAATAGTATGTCACAATACATGTATATTTTTAATTTTCTATAAAATATTAACAATCGATCTAAGATAAAAGACCTTGGGGTGGTATTCCGAAACCATTCTGAGTTGGCCACATTCTCGAAATGTGGATAACGACATTCCGAAATTTATATCGTAAAATACTGAGCAATGTTGCTGAGTGAATGTTTTGTGATTAAACTATAGAAGATATTGGGATGATCTTTATTTATAAAATAGAGCATGAAGAACCGCATAAACCAATATTAAAATCAATGACAACAATTATTTACAATCACTACTTTTTGGGTGTTTTACCTGATTTTCAATAATTATAACACAAGATGAATATAAAGCATTTTGTAAAAGATTTTTATGTCCTATTTTATTAAACAAGATTCTTTTTGATAGGCTTCTATAGGACACCAGTTAGTCAAATCTTAAGGATTTGTAATTGATTCGGAGTATGCTTAACACTATATTAAAAACAGATATAAAAACACCTAAAAGGGAGTGAGTAAATTTCTCTTATCTTTAAGCTCACAAGAATGAATTTCATCTGGATTATAGAATTCTTTATCCACTGCTTTATGAATCAAGAATCACTCCAATATTTTATTTAGTCATTTAGTAATTCAGTCTCAAAGTTAACTAAATTTACCTATACTTCAAATAGTAATCACAATTTGTCTACCACCTGGACAAAAATCAATAATTTCTTATTATAGTCGGAATTCTCACCTGCTGTCCTTTGACTAGGTAAATATTTCGATTTTATAGGCTTGTGATAGAAACAATGATGTCAATCTCAAATTTTTTCAAATCCTTATTTAGATTTTACAAATAATTTCATTAAGAATGATTTGACAGAAAAAAAATCGGTTTTCAAATGTGGGGAAGTATTCCTTACTTTGGTGTCATCAGATGTTCC
The DNA here is from genome assembly GCA_036873645.1 of Minona dolichovesicula. Taxonomy (NCBI): domain Eukaryota; kingdom Metazoa; phylum Platyhelminthes; order Proseriata; family Monocelididae; genus Minona; species Minona dolichovesicula. Next base: position 8,887 of record JAYJLU010733248.1, on the reverse strand, counting down.
CAGAGAGGTTAAGGCTATGATTGTCATCAAAATCAACTATCCGTTTTGTTTAGTACACTTGGATCATATCTTGCATACTTATACTTTGTTTATCACTGGAATCAGCCTTTATCTAGAATTATGAATAGAATAATAAGCTGATCAGCTGCTTCAGTGTATGTCTTCAAAGACAGTCATTTTGCTTGTAGTTCATCGAAAAGCTCCATGGCCCGGCACTGTTGTTCTAAGGCTTCAGCTGCATCTGTAGAACGATTACTCTCTAAAGCAGTGTGATATTTTAGTCAAGCCAATCGAGAAGATTTCATTAAAATGGATGTAATTTCGACATCAAGTGGCGTTGAAATTACAACCACCCAATGACTTTCTGTCATTCTCTGAGAAATGAGGGAAGTTTCTTTCACATGTATCCTTTCATTAGCAGAACAACTGCTGTATAAGATAGCGTTAACTTGGGATAATATTACTATTATTTTAACAACAATCATTAGTTAAGTAAGTAAGTAAAGAATTTATTAGAGAAATTCAAATTAATAGAATCATGGGTTTTACATAAATTTACATATATTAATTACAAAAACTGTACACAGTTAAAGATGAAAGGAGAATAAAATAAAATAGTCCAGGTAAACTAATTATTAAACATTATGGCATTGTAAATCATAAGAGTTTAGTTCATGATTAGTCTTATAGTTCCTTGCATTCAGCAGATTGGCCAATGATTTCTGAGTAGAATGAATCCAACCTATCATCATTCATTGAATAGGCCTAATTAAAAGGTCTTTACCAGAGTTGCAAGCAGTTCATGCATCCTTGTTTGGGCAACAGAGTGTTTATTCTTCAACAAATAAGGTGAGAGACATGAAGCACCTTGAATAAGTGGGTATTTTAGGGGAGACCTTTCAAGAATTGTTTCTGTTAATTTCACATATAACCTTTTGCCTGCTTGTGTGACAGTTTTCCCAAAGTAGTAGATTCCTTCTTTAAGTAGCTAAATTCTCGTTTTTCCCCATGAATTCACTACTTTTTAAACAAATTGCCAGTTATCCCGGTCACAGACACCCTGATTGTAAGAATAGAAAATTTCCTCCAAACCAATTGATCAGGACAACCAATTTGGTAAATTGTTTGTCTAAAGGTTAGGTTTATGGTGGTAACTTGTCAACCATCAGCCCATAATTTGTTCTCTAAATCTCCATATTTCCCTTTGTACATTTTATCTGAATGCATGGGGAAATTAAAAAGACTTGGTTATCTGGTTAAGAAACCATCAAATTATAGCTCAAATTACTAAATCAATTTGACTAATAGCTCAGTTACAGAGGGTTTTGACTTATCATAAAGACATTGAAATGATATGATTGGGTTTATAATATAACTAATAATAATGTCCCTATCTCTGCCATTATAAAACTATCAAAATAAAGTTGTCACCTCTCCTAAATGCCTCTTCTGATCTTATTTTAATTATTAAGATAAATAAAGGAATTCAGGCAGTGACAAATTTAATTGGGTAGTTTTATATTGGTAGGGATAGGAATTTGTCAGCAGTGGTAAATATAATAAAACCAATGATATACATTTCAATATCTATAGAGTCAAAACTTTCCCATAGAAATTTCTAATAATTGAGAGTTTAAGAATGTGAAGGATGTAGATTACAAAAATATAATATTTAATATAAGATGATAAACAGATGGTTAATAACAACCCAACAAATGAAAAAGTTTGTATGATTGCTTAAGCAGCTACCAAAGGTGTTTTATAAAGTTAAATTATTTTATTGATTGGTTCAGTTAATTCTATGTATAGAATTAACTGAGCCAATCAATAAATCTTTTAAAATTAATAATTTGACATTTGTATATTGTGTGTTTGAGCAGATCTGATCAACTGAGGGTAAAATTCTCAAGATAGATCTATAAATTTTTTAATTTTTCTTTTAGGTTAGATTATGAGAATTGATTTCATAATTTAGTTTTCATTTCATTTTGATCAATTTTTAAAGTTTTAAGTATATTGATTCATTTTTGACACTATAAATAAAAGGACTTGAAGTGCTAATGTAGTTTAGGCATGTATAAGTAGGGTTAGGGATGATAAATTTTTGGGAAGAATAGTTAAAACAGAATATAATATATTCACATCTAACTTGAATAAACTAGAAAGAAATACTATACCTACTTATGTATATTAGTACCAAATTAAAAATTGTCCAATAATCAAGGAAACTTTCTTAATTATTGGAGAATTATGTTGAAAACCTGATTAAATGTCTTCATACGATTTAAGAAATCTATTTAAATTAATTTATAAAGTTCTTAGAATGATCAATGTTGTACCAATATGAAAGTTTTGGTACCATATTTAAATATTGCTGTAAAGCCTTGCATCTTTTGAATAGTGATATTGATTTTAGAACTAGTTTCAAGCTTCCCTAAACCAATCTCTGTCCTACTTTTATTGTCAAAGTATAATGGAGTAATTTTAGAATGATTGATCATAAATATTTGAACAAGCTATGCTTTTATTAAATAACAACTCTTTCTTTTCCTATTTTAGTGTTTATCTGTAAACATTAAAGCATTTGTAACCTTTGGGCTCATATTTCAGCAATTTGCAAATTATACTGCTCACATATTATATGTTGGCAACTATATAGCCATAAGCTTTTATATGTGTGTGTTACTGATTGATTACTTTTCAGCCAGTAATCAACCTTTAATCATGATGGAAAAACTGTGACCTCCATGTAGAAATGAATAATGATCAAAAAAGACGGAATTTTGTCTATTGACGGAGAAATCACATCCCTGATAAAAGTTTACAACTGGTTATCCACATATGTATGATCATTTTTGAAGGGTAAACATTTGACAACAATCTACATGTTTTTGAATAACTTTTAGTTCACCAACATTTTTAAAATAATTTATTTGGTACCAATTATCCAAGTAACTATATGTACATTTGGCAAGTTAGAAGTAAATAAGAGCCTCAGTTGTAAATATTGTAATTTTCCTGAAAAATAGATTAAAAAGTTAATTAAATAATTACCACATAATAATGTGTAAAACTAAGCATACTCCATGCCAATACATTAAAGAAATCGTGAATTGTAGGCATTTTTTAAACTAGTATATTCCCGCTTAAATTTGAAATAAATCATATTAAATATTGAGACACAAAAACAATACGTCTTATAAGATTTTGTTTTTTTAATCCAAAAAAATAAAGCAAAGAAAGGAAGGATAAGATATCCAGCTGATAAGAATGTTTGAGAGTCTATATGGAGAAGATACAACATAAAAGATTGGGGGCCGTAGTTTTCTAGGGCCGTATGCAAGTTCTTATTTTTAGTTGAGGAATTCCTTGAAATGCGAGGAACTCCTCGAAACAATACAAAGTTCCTCACGTTTCAAGGAGTTCCTCAACTGAAAAAAACGAACTTGCATACGGCCCTAGAAAACTATAACAAGTGAATTTGTTTAACAGCGTATTTGTTTACAAATACGTCAACCAACATATTTACGACAGTTGTTTTATTTGATGTAAGATTATTTGATGTACCTGCTCTTGATCGAAATCAGTGGAGACACCGGGTCAGTCGAGCTATGTCCTAATCGACGAAACTCTTCGAAACAACGCAAATTTATATTATTTCAGGAATGTTTCTCGACTAAAATACTATAACATGCATACTGAAACTGAGTTTTCTCTAGATTATTCTTATATAAGAATAATCTATAGAGACAACTGTTTCTGCCATTAATTATATAAAGAACTGAAGCAGTACGCAAAGAATCACAAATAAATTGATTCTTCAATACAGAAAACCCAAAATAGATTGTTAAAAATTCTATTTTATTTGAATTTTAAAAAAATTATTCAATTTATAAATTGACAAAAAATAGTTGTACAATAATATAAAATAAACCATATAAAATAAATAAATAAACCATTTTACACTTAAACAATGCAAGTTTTGGTGATTTATAAAACCCTGCAAATTTTCGATGATTTATATTTATGTTCCCTATAATTATGGACACAAATTCGTTTAATTACACGAGAGATACCTAATAAAAGTTTTTAACTGCTTATCAAATGCGTCTATAAATACAATAATACAATAAAATATTTACAGTTGAACTATAAGAAATATTTAAATGTGGAAGTCACAACTATAACTCTTATTCAACAACTATAAAATAATAGAATAGGCATCAACTGCTGGAACGAATTAAACATGATCTATAAAGTAATCATAAAAAGGAGAGTGATCAAAATCTTCCATTGAAGAATATATGTTTTGAAACGATGTAAACTGCATGTATGTCACTCATGCCAATTTTTTACCTTTGTAGCAAACGTGTAGCTATTCTTTAACCCTTATCAGGCCAATGTTTTTACTACACGCTTACAGGCCAACATGTAACATTTTGTTACAATGGCATATCAGTATGAATTAATGTATGTATTTTATTCCATGTTATCAGCTTATCAGCTGTCTGATATATTGTCCTATCCCGTCTGAAACTCTCACAGCATGATGAACAGCTCTTGGGCTATAGAGGTCGCGTTCCAGGAAGAACCTATATGCCATCGAAACCGCGAAAGTATGTCCTGAAGATATTTTGGATTTGTGAGGCAGGAACAGGCTTTGCTCTGAATGCCATGATATATACGGGACGTCGTGCTAAATGAACCTGTTCACCAAAATCTTGCGGAAAGATGGTTGTCCTCCAACTGGCTCAACCATTCTTTGGTTCAAACAGAGACATTATTACTGACAATTTTTTTACTTCCCATTCTATATAGAACAGCTAGCTGTACGTCTTTTGAAAAATCCCCTTAATACACATGCTTGGAACTATAAGAAAGCATTGACGTGAAATCCCAACTGTCCTTAGGCAAAATCGGGAAATTCTATCAAACTTCTTCGTATATGACCATGCCAACAAAATAACTCTTGTGTCATATGCTCCTCATCGAAACCGCTATGTCCTCCTGCGATCAGCTCATCTCATGGTCATGGTGTAATATCTCCTGATGATCCACAATTCCGTCCACAGATGATTTTGGACTACAACTTGGAAAGGGTGAAGTGGACCAAATGGATGAAAATGTCGGTGAATTTTCGTGCATCAGGAAAACTGATCGATGGCCACTCTTTGTTTTCTTCAACATGATCGATGTTGAAGGCCTGCAATAATGCTTTCATTCACATGAAGGGAGACGGACATCCAAGAAAGCTTTTATGCGTGAACTATATCACTCCAGTTGGCCAGACCATTTGCTTAATTCCGCCATGCAAACAACCGAGGGTTACAGAGACACATTATCCAAGCTGCAGAACTGTTTGGATTTCGTTCTGAAGCCAATAATCCACCTGCAAATCAAGCTAGACTTGGATGATGTCACGTGTGCTCCAAAGTTGCACGTTCTCACTGTGACCGATGTTTGTCCAACACAGAAGAATAGAGAAAGCTTTCTTTTGTCCTGATTGCTAAATGTTTGCATATAAACATTCTAAATAGCTGCACATTTCCTTTTATAAATACTAATTCGCCTTTCTGTACATAAAACACATTGTAACATTTTGTTACATGTTGGCTTGCAAGCGGATTTTGGCTTCTATATTTTTTAAAAATAACATGTTCTCAATATAATTCGATTTCTTTTTAATTTACACACTATTTTACATGGGTTTGGATAAGCAAAAGCTGAAAAAGTGAAATATAATCAAATAGAAGGTTTAGAAAAGCTGATTGTAACATTTTGTTACACGTTGGCCTGATAAAGGTTAATAGAAATCGTGTTTACAATATCGAGTTAGAGTAAGTAAAAAAATGATTTGACTCTAAAAAATTGAAATGCTTATTATTCAATGGTTTTGTTATATATCACGATTATGACTTAAATTATTTATTAATTTGAATTTAATATATAATTGTGCATATTTGTACATTTTATATACATCATTTTTGATTTAATTAATACATATATGTACCTAGCTTTCTCTTGCTTTAAATTTGTATATTGGGTGAACGGGATTGTTCTCTTAATCCGCTTTGACAACTATATAGACAAATTTGCATATATTGCAAAATATTTAGATGTATGTCTTGAGTGGGTTAGCAAAGTGGGAATGACGAGTGTTTTTTTACATTTGCCCATTTATAAACCCACATTAAATGACCGCATAAGAACACATATGGGATGATAGGTATTATCTCACATTGATTGCAAATATTCCACCATAATATCCCACATGGGAATCATTATATTTGCTATGCTATCATTACACACATTTTGGGTAATCCCACATGTGATAAATGTGGATTCCACACAATTATATTACTGCTGCTAATTAATGTGGGTAAAACACACATAATCCCACGTGGGATAAATGTGGATTTCACAGAATTATATTATAATAAGCTATAATACGTCAATTTCCATTTTAAATTTGAAAACTCATTTTGTAAATGAAATAAGAATGACAAATACATTGAGGATCAGAATTGAAATACAGAACAGGAAAGGAAGGGTATACAAATGTATACAAAAATAATTTGTAATAGACATATATTAATTATAAATAACTATATAAATATATAAATATGTTCTAATCCAAATAATTGTACAAATATATAAATTGTTTGAATAGTGAAGATACACACTGAAGCGCATACTAATGAAATATTTCATTATTTGTGTGTTACAAAATAAAATGAACCAGTTGCTGGACATAACTGGACACCGAATACGAACTGCATCTAAAAAAGAAAACATATTTTTAAAATTCATTCAAATATAACAGCAGGCTGTTATAGAGACATGGAATAAAAATAAATATCCAGTCATGAATGAATCAAAATTGCAATATCCTATAAATAATTACTAAAGCCGTTAACGCCGAACGCTCCAGAAGTGGAACGTTTTCAAAATGGTGCTGCACATTTATTATTAAATATTTTTCATAGATTTTTCTTGTAGCCAATACTTATTATTTGGGCAAACATATTCCATTCAAAAAATATTTTTTATTGACTTTGGATTTTTCAGGAAATGCACAATAATCGGCAATTTTGAATTTTTGTACTTTTTATTTTTGTTATAATAATTTTTTTCTAAATGAAATTATTTGATCAAATTGCACCAAATTATTATTCTGGGGTTCTATACTAACAAATATATAAACATTGAAAAAAATCAAACTAGTACCTATGTCCGACGTGGCAGGTGGCCAAAGTTGATGTTCAACTTCTGGAGCGTTCGGCTGTGTGATTTTTGGAATATTTTTATAAAACTTTGTCTTTTTTGTGAAAACGTATTATGTTTCCTTTTTATTTCAGGAATCTCTTTCACTTTAGATGCTGAATAGGTTCCACTCATCAGAAAAAGTTTACCCCCATATTGTTCCAATTTTGACCAAAAGTGCCATTTTGATAGGCATTTTACATGTAAATGTAAATGTTCCCGCTAAAATCTGTTTATTTAGAGTGTGTTTAGCTATTGAAGTGATTCTTTTTGCATGAATCACACATCAATAATGCTTATACCATTCTACGCAATCATTATTTTTGTATCCTAAATAATTATTACATTATAATTTAGATATACATAGTCATGGCCATAGCCAGGACATTCTACGGAGGGGTTAGGATTTGAAATTACTAGATCTCGTCTACTTACCAAGTCGGGCTATGATACTATATTATGTAACTAACTTATAGATGTAAAAATTTGTATTCCACATGGCGAACCAAACTTTGTTCTGCAGAGAAGTTCGACGACACACAGTCCCCCTCCCCCCGACTATTATAAGTCAATAATGGAGTTCTTCATAAATAAACGGCATCTTCATCCATAACACAGTGTGGCATGATTACCCTGGATTGGTAGTCCAGCGTTCTAATCATTCAGCCAGCGCTATCTATATCAAATCCCGGCTAAGTACTCTCTGGAATGAAATGTTGAATAGCGCTGTATTGAGATTATGCTGTCTTATAAAGTAAAATACAATGCTCTATCCTTTCCTGTGATAGAGAGCAACATCATAATATGTTACGTAATAATTCGAGCTCTAAAGATTATGTACATCGATGTGCATCGATGTAGCTGATATATCAACCAGAAATATGACGTAACTTTTATCTACACATTTCATTTCAGATTTAGCCCGATTGTCATCTATCCAACATAAGTAGATTTTACAAATAGCATGTGGCATGGTTAGAAGGAACATCTGCTGCGTAATAGGTAATTCGAGGTCCAAAATCAAATTTTCCAGAAGCAGGAGGAAGGTGTCGATGCAAATTCAGAGGAAAAATTATTACCGTGACATTGAAGGTTGTGCTCTCCTGAAATTTGACTTCAGTATATACATTTCCTCAGAATTTATGTGTTTTTTCAACAGACTTACCGGAATTTTTTATACCGTTTGATCGACCGTCAAGTGATCTACTGCTTTATAACCTCCATTGTTTGCTACCCGTGGGATTTCTTGCGCAATCGGAAAAAACTGCATATCATTGTTTTTGTGTCAACAAATTGCGGCTCTCTGATTGGCTGGCTGCCCTTCCTTCCCTGCCTCAATTTATCAATATAACTCACCTGGTTCTACTGCCTGCCTCTATCCATGGACATGCTAGTTATAGAATTCCCTGCTCTATCCTGCCTATTCGCCTGATTATCCGCTGTCTGCCTGTATTCTGAATATTCGATACCATCGATCGATTATTGTCAGAAAATGGGATCTCGTCGCGCCTCCAACAATGAGAGAACTAATAACCTAACTAACGATGACCTAAGTGCTGCTCTGCTTGACCTACGAGAGAAACTATTAACTGATTTCCGAGAGGAACTGAACAAACTAAATAAA
>JAYJLU010732137.1:0-11625 GCA_036873645.1 Minona dolichovesicula | reverse complement strand
CGCAGGTTGTGTTGCTCTTTCGACGGAAGCCGAATTGATTAAACCCGTAATTTCTCATTAGGAAGGGATAAGCCCGAATTAAAATGCAACGCTCGAGGATTTTGGATGCAATTGGGAGAAGAGGGAATATGGGCCGGTAGTCTTTTAGTGTGGGGTTTTTGATTTTTGGGATAGGTATAACTTTTGATAATTTCTATAGTTTGGGAATGCGATTTAGGAGAATAGATAAGTTGAAAAGATGACTCAGAGGCGCACTAAGTGGATAAGCGGCATGTTTTAGAAGTCTCGCTGGAATGTCGTCGCTCCCATGAACCTTTATTGATCGGGCTCGATCGTTGCTCACCAACGTTCATCTGGATCAAAAGGAATGTCAATGTTAGTCAGATCAGTTTCAGCTTTTTGAAAGATGCTTTGGAAATAGTTGTTGAGGTCATTGCATGATTTGTCAGAGTCACGGGGTGAGAATTGAGAAGATCTGAAGGAGTTGACAACGTTCCATATGACTTTGGGATTCTTAGAAGACTTTTGAGCCCAAGTGCATTTAGCTTTAAGAATTTCTTTTTTAACTTTTTCTTATAGTGGTTATATAGAATGAAGTTGCGACTGTTGCGACTGCGACTGCTAAAAAAACCCCACACATTAATATGAAATTAAATCACACATTTTTGTGCGAGAAAATACATTCCCACACAAAAATGTGTCGGTGCGGTGTGAGGATCGATCGTTTTAGTACGGGATTTTGAATCCTAACACATTATTAACCAATCAAAATCAGCTTTGAAAAATGTGTTGTGAATTGTGTGTGATTTTGAAAAGTGTCCACAATTCACAACGTACATTTTTCAAAGCTGATTTTGATTGGTTTAATATAATGTGTAGGATTCAAAATCCCGTACTAAAACGATCCTACCGACACAATTTTTTGTGTGGGACACAATGTATTTTCTCTACCTTGATACCTAAAAATGTGAGTCCCACACATTTTATTTCATATCATATGTGTGTGGGAATATTTTTAGAGTATATCACGATAATTTGATTACTCAAATTTTCTTGTGAAATTTTGAGAAACTACAATTTCAAATTTTCGCCTCAAAACCGCCTCCTTGATTTTAGTATAGGTAATTCACTCATTGAAAAAATATTAATATTGTACATTTTACAAGGAATAGTACTTTATATAACATTTTACATTTATATACATAGGTACATTTTAAAAGATATAGGATTATTAAAAAGAATAATGGCGTTTAGAGAGAGGACAATTTGAATTTGTTTAGTTTATAATGGCGGAGATAGTAATTTGCGAGCCAAAAGGTATAACAAACCTTCGGTGGTCATCGTTCCGTCTTTACATTTCATGACTATAGATCGTCACGCAAAGATTATTCGAAGGGAGGCAAGATATGACACTGGCCTATAAAACTACTCTAAAAAATTTTTAAAATGGCGACTTCTATAAACTTGATGTAATAAGCAGCCATTAAAATTTCACGATCAGTGATTGGTTTAAATTCTAAAATTTGGGTACACAAGTGTTCTTTCTGGTTATTACACCCATAAACTGCACAAAATACCATTTTTACAATAGCTACAGTAGATAGCAATTCTGTTACCAGATTAAAATGGCGACCAAAATTTTCGCGACTAATTTTTTCATCAATTATAACGCGAGTGTCATCTTGGCCCCCTTCTATAATCTTTGTCGTCACGAGATTGGGTTAGATTAAAGTTAGCTACCTATCTCAGAGTCAAGATCATTGAGGGATTTTTCTTCCAAGAGGAAAATTATGTTTAGAGATGTTTTGTGCTAGGGTAGTAAATGTTTTGTAAACCTAGTGATGCTTTTGTCTATCGTAATATATTTCTCTATAGTGATATCACAAATTTTGGGAACATGACGGTTTTCTATAGCGATAAAAGCGATATTTCCTTAAGTTAATGTACATTTAGTTTTCTTCTTGCGAATTTCGTTCAAGTTTAACTTGATGCATTAATTGACGGCAAAATTGATATTTCAAGATTTCTTCTTGAAAATGTGATAAAGTTCCTCATCGCATTTGTGTTTTATCCAAAGATAGGTACTTAATACTTAATAATCTTTGGGGTTTTTTCTCAACAACTTAAATTTTTGAATTAGCACACTTTTGTAAATACCATAGTTAGTATTATTAATTATATATATAGCTTAGCGACAAAAAGAAATTGTATTTCTATTTTTATCAAATTAAAATGAATTAATTAGAAGCTTTAAATGGTGAACTTTTATGGAGAAAATTTACACAAATTGAACAAATATTAAGAAATATATAGGTACAAAATAGTTTACAATGAAAACTATTTATATTCAAATTTTCATGTCTTTTATATTAAAACGTTTTTGGAAAATTTTGTTTTTATTATCCATTGTAAATAATTCCTTTTAAAATATTTAGAAAAATGGCCGGACTGTTTCACCTGAACAGAATTTCTAAAAATATTAGTTTATTGGGGCGATATCGACAATTTGGTTGTAGATTACTACATAGCAAAAGCTCCGATGCAAAGTCAGCTCAAATTGATGGGAATAGTGGTCAGTACACTATTTTCGATCATGATTATGATGCAGTTGTTGTTGGAGCTGGTGGTGCTGGATTAAGAGCTGCTTTTGGATTGGCAAATGAAGGATTTAAAACAGCTTGCGTTACAAAACTTTTCCCCACTCGCTCACATACTGTGGCTGCTCAAGGGGGTATTAATGCTGCTCTGGGAAATATGGAACCTGATGACTGGAAGTACCACATGTATGATACTGTTAAAGGTTCTGATTGGTTAGGTGACCAGGATGCTATTCATTACATGTGTGAGGAAGCTCCTAAGTCAGTGATAGAATTAGAAAATTATGGTATGCCTTTCAGTAGGCTAGATAATGGCAAAATTTATCAAAGAGCTTTTGGTGGACAAAGTATTGATTATGGCAGAGGTGGTCAGGCTCATAGGTGCTGTTGTGTAGCTGATAGGACAGGGCATTCATTACTACATACATTGTATGGAAGATCTTTAAAATATGATACTCATTATTTTGTTGAATATTTTGCTCTTGATCTTCTGATGGAAAATGGTGTATGCAAGGGTATTCTTGCCTTATGCTTAGAAGATGGAACACTCCACAGGTTCAATGCTAAAAATACTGTTATTGCTACTGGGTAAGCATTATAGTCTTATTTTGGTACATTTATATTTTTATTTCAATTATGCTATCTATATATTTTTATGAATATTATCTAATGGATGCATGACAAAACATCCACAGATGTCCACAAATTTATTAGTATATGATATTAATTTGTGAAAGTTAGTAAATCAATTGTATACAAAGTTAAGTCATATCAAGATAAGGTTAAGATTACATTAATTTGCAAATTTTCTTCTCAAAAATGGCGCTCATTTTAAAAGTAATGCAGATATTAAGAAAAGTCTGAATAAAATGAATCATCGTATAAATTTAAATTAAAAAATGGTCTGTGGACGTTATTGAATGTGGGCATTTTGTTGCATTTTGAATCTAATTGGTCAGTTATGAAATAAAATAGAATTAGGGTAAACACATAGACATCCATGGTAATGAATTAAAAATATATTAGGTGATATAATTAAGTGTCTAGAGTTCTGTCTAGGCTGACCCAAAGAAAAAATGCTAGAGATCCGCCTAAACATTAGGATTCATTTAGGCGGACCTCTAACTTTTTCTATTATAGCAGGCGCGTGCCGAGATGGGGGTGTTTCCGGCATGCACCCCCTAAATTTGTAAGGGCGCCTAATAAGCATGTTAAAAAAATTACACCTTGAAAATGTGAGACTAGAGACAACACAAAATTGTTCAAGTTGCGCCTATCGTATTTCTAACGCCAAAACCTGGGCACGCTCCTGTATAGGTACTTCTATGTATATATAGGTAGGCAGATCCCTATAGACACTGCCAATATAATTTTGGAGTTTGAGATTGTAAACTCAGGACCACCATAACTATATATTTTTGATAGAAATTGGTATAATCTCTATACAGCGCTATTTAACATTTCATTCCTGAGAGTACTTAACCAGGATTCAAACTCAGGATCCATTCAGCCAGCACTCTATAGAGAATTGTTAGAATGTTTGGCTACCAATCCAGGGGTTGACAGTTCAAATCCTGGTTAAGATAGTTATGGATGACCCTACATTGACTGGCTAATCATAGTTCTATTCTGTATATGACTGATATATTTTCATTTGCTGTGTGCCACTTATGGATTTATTGGTCTTATTGATGGATTACACTTTCATTTGGTTATCTTTTTAAATATGATATCTCATGACTATGTTATATGGTATACCTTCATACAGCATAAAGGATTGAAATAATGTTCCATAAAAAATGCTTTTTAATTTAAGTAATAGGCTTTATTTCACATAATTTTGACAGCTGCAAAATTTTACAAATATAATGACATAGAAGGAATAATAAAATTACTGACTATGCAAAAATCTAGTTACAAAGTCTCTTATTCAGGGAATTGACCAGACATTTCAAAATTATATTTACATAGTGGATATGCTCCATCTTTGTAGCTGTTGTTTATCTGCTTCTTTAACCATCATTCTTTCAAAAATCGATCTGCAATTACCCTTACATATAATGATGCAATTTTCATTGGTTTTATAAATTTCATAGTTTTTATCTTTGATTGTTATTGTAATTTCAAACAATGTCTGCTTATATATTTGAGACATCTTACTGTTTTTGGTGCTTAATAATAGATTTCCTTTCCTTAAAAAGTCTGACCTAATAATAGTGATTTGCCTACTACCCTGACCTACAATTATAGTTACTTCCTGCTCATCTGACATATATATGTCACATTTTATCACATTCCTTTCAATATGTGATGGCATTTGAAAGCATAACAAAACATGACAGGATTTATTAGAGAATTTATTTGAGAAATCAACTGATTAAAATGTAAACTTTTATTTTATTTTGTGTTGTATTTGTTTGATAGCAATTTATAATAATTAAGTACCTGAAATCTAACTTAGATATAATCTAAAGTGAATCTTCATGATTTGCATACTGTAATAACATTTATTATTTTCAGTGGTTATGGTCGAACATATTTCAGCTGTACATCAGCTCATACTTGTACTGGTGATGGCACAGCTATGGTGACAAGAGCTGGTTTGGCTAATCAAGATATGGAATTTGTTCAATTCCATCCTACAGGTATTGTCTTGACTTAATCATTTCTGGGGATGTCTTTAAATTGAATAATATATCCACATCATACATAGACTGTTCACATGCCATTGCCTTTTTATGTATTACTGTTTTAGGGTAATAAATATTATCTAAAGGGTGAAAATGGCCAATTTTACTTATAATATAAGTAAAATTGGCCATTTTCACCCTTTAGATAAATCACCCCTTAAATGATATTATATATGATAATATAATATATTATCATATATAATATCATTTAAAAAATAATTCATCCAAAGCTTTTCGAGAAAATCGATATTATAAATAAATACTGGCCATATATGGTTATTCTTAAGAAAAGTGCTATAAAAAGTTATCATAATCTCTATGAACATTTTGTACCAGTTAGGGCTGCTGATTTCACTTTATAACTATTTTACTACAGAAGACTGGTGATATTACCCTCTACCCCTATGAAAATTTAGAACCAGGTTGATTCTAGATAAATAAAGGTACGCAATGTGTTTCTAAATGTCCATATAATTAATTGGAGGTCATCAGTGTAATTGACTTCTAATGTTATCATACAAATGTGACTAACTGGCATGCAGAAATAAACTGAAAGTGAAGCTCAAATTTTTCGATTGAACTGAGCACAATTCAAACATTTATACATAATATTGATGGATAACTTCATGCTAAATAGTTGGTTTAATAATATTAACAACAATAGTTTTGTCTGCCACTACCTTTTAAAACTTTAATTCATGAAGAATGCTGAAATTTATGTGGTTAATGTGTTTTACTAAAGTCAGAATTTCGCCCAATTCGGAGAAGGAATTACAGCTTATTATCAAAGATCATAGCAATGTTTATACGATTGGTGATGACAGTCTCCCATTCGAATTCGAAGGTTACTTGGTTGTCATGACTTTCCCTTCATAAACGACCAGATGGACAATAAAATCAAGTACACTTTCAAACAAGCTGAACTACCAGTTATGTTCAACATTCATAATAACGCCATATAGGGCAATTGTAAACTCAAGAATATCGATTTTCTAGATAAGCTATCGACGAATTATTCTTGTGAGAGGTGTGTGTCTCATCTGGTGAAATACCATGTTGAGAGTAACATACAGTCATATCTAAGAAGTATGGAACATTTTAAGATTAAATATTCAAATGTTTGCATGTTTTGTGAAGTCTGAAATTTTATGTCCACCAAGTATATTTCCTTTTATACTATACATTCTGATTTTAGGCATTTATGGAGCTGGTTGCTTGATTACTGAAGGATGCCGTGGTGAAGGTGGTTATCTTATTAATAGTGAGGGTGAAAGATTCATGGAGCGATATGCACCCAATGCTAAAGATTTGGCTTCGCGTGATGTTGTGTCTCGATCTATGACTATTGAGATTCGAGAAGGTCGTGGTGTTGGTCCTGAAAAGGACCATGTATTCCTTCAATTAAGTCATCTACCGGTTGAACAGCTAAAAACTCGACTACCTGGAATTTCTGAGACAGCAATGGTCTTTGCTGGTGTTGATGTAACCAGAGAGCCCATTCCCGTGCTTCCCACTGTTCATTACAATATGGGTGGTATTCCTACCAACTACAAAGGCCAAGTGAGTTGATAAAATTTTAAAAACCCCTTATTTTCATTAGTCAATGATTTTGATCTAATCATCACAGTCATATTGGTTATTCATGCACTATTTCGCTTAAATATGTTTTATTGAATAAGTAGTTATCATAATTGTTCAGTAATGTATACATTGTTCAAAACAGATGTCTGAATTATATATCTCTTTCTTTAATTATTTAAATTTTATCATAATCTGCTTATTAATTATTAAACTCCAGTCTATTAAGGTTAAATCCAGGGTCACTTATATTAAATTGTGTTTCGTGGAAATCGTCTTTATTATCTATTATAAATCTTATTTCTTAATAGGGAACTGGTATTACTATATATATAATAGATCACTTTTCATTTTCACTTAAGACAAACAAATTATATGTCTTTAAGCTTCAGAATAAAGTCATTTCAATTTAGACATGCATGCCTTATGTCACTGATTGTTAAAAAATTCATCAAAAAATAGTCACAAATGCAAACATTCAAAATTGAATTTCCTTTTGCTTGTTTTTAAGTTATCAAAAAAGAAAACTTAACTTCTTAATTTATATTTTTTAAATTGATTTAAATATTAAGTTTAATATATGTCGATCTTATAATCGATAAAAGCTTAACATGACGAGATGTTCACATTTACTTTTTGAGTGCTTTTGTCCTCATGATGATTTTGCTTACAATATCGATGAAGAAAGTATTTTGCATATTTATGTGTTATATTACATATAAGTATACTGACAATTGAAATATAAAAATGATCTTCTAGTCATGAACAACAGTAAACTACGATACATAATATTTACGCAATGTTAATTTTTAGTCAAATCTCTATTAAGTTCGTATGTGCATGGACATTTAGTCATTTGTATTTCGCTCAATGTAATCAATTAAATTGTGTGACTTTGAATAGTATAGAACTAACGGTCTCGAAAGATTAGAGTTAAGATAAAAATTCTAATAAACCATATACATATAAAGCAGAAATGTTTGTTTTGTCCAGGTTGTTCAATACGATAGTGAACGCGGTGGTGATTATGTTGTGCCCGGTTTGTATTCTGCCGGTGAATCAGCATGTGTGTCAGTTCATGGAGCCAATCGTCTCGGTGCGAATTCTCTTCTTGATCTGGTCGTATTTGGTCGTGCTTGTGCCAATATTATTGCTAAGGAGAATAAACCAGGTGAAGAAAAACTTCCTCTGAAGTCTCATGACGGTGCCGAATCAGTGGCTAATCTCGACAAATTGCGTCATGCTAATGGTACAGAATCTGTCGCCAGCGTAAGTCTAAAGAAATCATCAATAATTAATAGGCTTTATTAAAACCGGTAGATGAAAAAAGAGATAGATAAACATAGATCCGTATTATATTATAAAAGGAAAGGATCTTTGTGGATCATATAGAACAAGAAATGTCTATGATTATTCGTGTAGAACGTTCTCTGTACTTAGTATTTTGTTAAAGAAAATATCATCGGGCTCTTTGACCAGCTTGTTGATGTCTGTATCCGCTTCGTTTGATGGAACTTTCTATTCATTTCTTGTCTTCAGTACTTCGGTGATATATTTGACCTTCATAGACTGTATACGTCTAGATCCTATAGATATACTTTAGTTGGCTGGCTGGCAACAGTTGTATTAAATTTACAGATTATCGTGACATGCTCCTTAAATAAGGTGGATTTTTGTCGTCTGCTCACCAGCTTAAACATTACGTTGTCTCTTCTTTTGTATTTGATAGAAAACTTTTTGTCTCCATTTAGTGAGATAAATACGCCCATAAACTTCAGTGTAGTCATAGAGATTGGACTTTTAGAGATATCTATGGGTGTAGTTACACTAGGCTAATAATATATATTTCAGCATACCTTGAGCAGTCAGACTATGATGTGTTTTTTATTATTGTGTTTCGAGTGCAGTGTGTACCTACATTTGAAAGTATGTTGAAAATCCTCATAGTTCTCTACCATTTGTTTGCTACTCAATCCAGTTCTCACCGTTTACTTGAGGACAATGTGACTCTTGAAGACTAAAATGTTGTTATTAATTGCTGGTTGCGTACACAATATTCCCCCCATAATTTCATGGACAATATATGGGCTCGCTTGAATTTTGATTTCGAATTAGATACATACGGGCGGAATAAGGGTGAAACTAGTTTGAATTTAAAGAAAAGGTGCGATGTCATTTCATAGTATGATTTCATAATTTCAGATTCGTCACCAACTACAAAAGACCATGCAAGAGCACGCTGCCGTATTTAGAGACGGTCCGGTTATGCAAGCTGGTGTGAAAAAGATGTACGAATTGTACAGGAATGTTATGCCTAAGATCAAAGTTTATGACAAGTCAATCATCTGGAATACAGATCTGGTTGAAGGATTGGAACTCCAGAACCTCATGCTTAATGGAATGCAGGTTGGTAATAATTATTGAAATATCAAAACTAATTCCTAGAACATTAATGTTGTGTACCACTTGATCAGAGTGGTTAGATTAAGGAATCCATTAATGGCAACTTAAGTTTACCACGAGCACGTGGTACTGTGTCAAGAAGGCTTCCGGTAGACTATACGATCTCAGAATTTTGAAACTTATTCTATCTCACGATGAATTGATGAGTATCGCGCATGCGTTGAATCAATCTTCTTCCATACCTCGCCTGCTCCTCTCCCTAAACATTGATCACATTCGGCTCTGAGCAGAGCGCATTGCTGGACGCGAGCTACTGAGATCTTCTATTCGTCGTCTTGATTTTGGCTATGGGACTCTTGAAACATTCGGAGTGATTTGAGTACTGTCATTTCAAATAAATGTGAATCAATTTTGGTTCTACTAGGTTTTAGGCTTTTCTTGCTTTCAGATTTTCTTTTTACGATTTTATGCTATTATTTCTATTTTCTTCGTATACCATTTCTACTAGTTATGAATTTCTAAGCTCATTTCTATTATTTTGTTTTTGTAGACAATTGTGAGTGCTGAAAATCGCAAAGAATCACGCGGTGCTCATGCGCGAGAGGATTTCAAACAAAGAATGGATGAATACGATTACAGCAAACCTCTAGAGGGACAAAAGAAATTGCCCTATGATGAGCACTATCGCAAACACACCATGTGTCATCAGAAAGACTTGGAGAGCGGTGATGTGACGATTTCTTACCGGCCCGTTATTGATCAAACTTTGGATGAAAAAGTGTGTCCATCAGTTCCACCCAAGATCCGCGCTTATTAGTGTAAACCAATGATTGATTATTAGGCTTTCAAAATCATTAATTTAGACAGTCACACGTATTGTTAGCAGCGGCTGTTTTCGAACGTGAAGACATTTTACCTTCGATTTTCGTTTACTGTATTACTTTCCAGCAAGCTGGTTTCTGTACGCATTATAATTGTTGTTTACATAATATATGATCTATATATAGTTGATAATATTAGCGTTTAACTCATACAATATCAGATTTTCTATAATATATTTTGTATCTTTCATTGTTCATGTATCGGGGCTGTCTAATTAGGTACGACTAATAAATTGTGTACAACACGAAATGAATTGTTTTAATTGATTTATATAAACAAACTAATTGACAATCATCTCCATGGACAAGTTAAACTAACATTTATATTTGTAATTGTAGCTTTTCGCTCTTACGCATTTTAGTAGTCTGTTCTTTCAATTGAAATAAAAAAAGTCTTGTAAAAGCACTGTATCTTAGTTATGTTTGCAATGTGTCCCTATGTAGTTTCTTAAATTGGCAATTTTTAAATAAAAAATAGATAAAACGTTTTTTTTTTGTAAGATATGAAATTTGACCCGTATATCGGGAACGTAAGGCCTTTAAAAATGTACGGTTTAAAAGACTTATATAAAAGCCTATTTTTAGTCTCATGAAGCGAATTTATTAATGAAATCTACAAGGTAAAAATTTAACAAATATAAGTGATGTTTGAAGCGGTATAGATTTATGCTCTGGGTCGATAGCTGTTCTTTAATTGTTTGTTATGAATAAAATACCTAATCATCGTTACGGTTGCTTTGGGGGACGATGTCTATATGAAGAAACATTTAGGCACAGTGATTCACCGTACTCTTGTCTTAGCTGAAAAGTTTGGTACAGTTCAAAAATACGTCGATGCAATTATTTTGTAGTTTCGATACAATCTGTTTGTTTTCTACTCCTAATGATCACATCGATGAAAAATCTTGTACATATATGATATAGGTGTCTGTTCTCGTGATCCGACACCGGTTGGTCCCTTGCATGCAGTAATATAAGTGAGATTGTTGTAACATACACACTTCTCCAGTAATCCGTTTTAAGGGTAATTTTCAAAAAAATTTACTTCATCGTTATTTACATTTATATACATAGGTTAATTAATTAAATTTAAAATTGAGGCAATTGATTTCATATAAGAGATATATACTTAATGTTGATCAAACAATATTGGTAGAGTTGTAAGGGGGGCATCTGGATCATCGGGCCCCTCTAACTTCGGTCATCAGATGGAGAAATGTTAAAAAATACGGACTTATGAGATGAACTGAAGGACTATTTTCACCCGGATTAAAACATTGACTTGAAAAATTAATACGCATTAATCTCTATAGGTACAATAAAGTCGTAAGGTAAATAAAAGTCTACACTCTCATTTTATCCGACGCAACCGACGGAAAATTTTCCAGAGGATTGCCATATTTCCATCGTATTTTCCGCGTGTATTTTTGCATCGGATTATCCATCGGACAACGGTAGTGTATTTCTTAATTAATT
>JAYJLU010731026.1:0-11632 GCA_036873645.1 Minona dolichovesicula | reverse complement strand
AGGTTTGTCAAACAAACTCAACAATCTCCTAACACATGTTCCCGCACACCTCCAAGATGGGGACACTTTTATAGACTTTTATAGATTTATATAAACCCTAATCATTACTAAAATGCAAAACATTTTTTATTAAGAAATAATGACATTTGTTGATACATTGAAAATATGTTACTAAATCTGAATACTACACTGTACATATCTTATACTTATATATATATATATATATATATATATATTTCCACAAAATATTGGATGAAACCATATTCATCAAAAAATTAAGCATTACATTAATAAATATATTTTATAAATTAGCACTCTTCCACAAAATAGACAGAATAGATAGAAACTTTGTTGCATACCTACAATGTATAGGCTGTTCTTCCAAATAAGTATAAAAGCAGCCCTAACACTCTTCTACTGTCTAGTTGGAATAGCAGACACAGCCTTTAAATAATGCATTGCCAAATTAAAATTAATCTGAAAATGAAGTAAACCTACTGTTTAAAATATCATTGACAATTTATTGAAAAAAGTGTATTAATTATGGTATCACAGAGTAATCATTTTCGATCATTGTTTTTTTAGTGATCCAATTAATCAGTGAATAATATTAAATTATCCTAAATAGAATAGTCTGGTGAATATGGTAATGAAAAGAATACATGACAAATGTCTGTCTCTCTGTCTCTCTATTTGGTTATTTCAGTCTCTCTCTCTCTCTCTCTCTTTCTGTTTATCTCAGTCTCTCATGAATACAAAGAAAGATGACAAACTTATATGTAATATATGTTGGCTGAGTGACAAATTGCTTAAAACTTTTGTCATCCAAAGACATAATGAAATCATGGTAGACCAAGAATCACATCAAAACAGTAACCCATAAGGGCCATAAATCAGCTAAAGACTAAGACAATTGATAGAGATGCCTGAATAAAGGAGATACTTAACTATGATATGTAGGTATGTACAATAAATATAGGAAATACTCCTCTTACCAACATGAAGGATCTATTACTATAAAGTCAAAAGAAAGAATTGATTTGGTTCTTCAACAATCTTTTTATAAAGAAATATAGAGCTTTATGGAAATGTATCATAAATTATTTTGTAATTTCTTTTCACCTTTTCAACATTCACATTTTAGAAATGACAGAAAAATTGGCTGTTGGAATTGATTTAGGCAACAATTATACATGCATTGGTATCTGTCAGAATGATGAAGTACAGATAATTGCTAATAATCAAGGGAACTTTACCTTGCCTAGTTATGTTGCTTTTACAGAAAAACGCAGATTAATAGGCGATGCCGCATTCAATCAAATAGGTCGAAATCCAGAAAATACTGTATTTGGTGAGTGGTTGTTTGAATATGTTTATATGTGATGTATGGCTTTATAACACAGTTTTATGTTCTTGTATCAATTTCAAAGCAATACTTTATTTTTTAACATCTTACAAATTAGATCTGGCATGATTTGTGTAACTTATTGACAAGCATTAAGAGTTTTAAAGATGTGCAATTCTTCTTTATGTTAGTAAAGATAGTTATCTATTTACGTCACACTTAATCAATACTAAGCGTCTCTTTATTCTAGATTCCAAGGTGTTGATTGGTCAAAGTTTTTCTGATATTAAGGATGGAATTGATCATTGGCCATTCACAATCTCTGAAAGGAATGGAATGCCCAGCATAAATGTTGATTATAAGGGAGAACATCGTGAATTCTTTCCTGAAGAAATATCCGCCATGATATTATCAAATTTGAAACAATCAGCCGAATCTCACCTGGGTAAAGCAATTTCAGATGCTGTCATCAGCGTACCAGCCAATTTTAATCAGTCCCAACGTCAAGCGACAATCAATGCGGGTAGAATCGCTGGTTTTAATGTTCGGAGAATTTTGAATGAACCCACTGCAGCTGCTATTGCATACCACTCACAATTGAAGGATAAAACTGAGCGTACTGTTCTTATTTACAGTTTGGGATCTTGCTCCTGTGATGCCACTGTTTTGGTAATCGATGATGGTTTTATTCAAGTGAAGTCTTCTGTCGGTACATCTCGTTTAGGTGGGAGGAACTTTGACCAGAGCATGGTGAATCACCTATTACGGGATATTCAGAGAAAATACAAACCATATTCAAATAACAACCGTGTCATTACGCGAATAAGACGCCATTGCGAGCAGGCCAAAATAACTCTCAGCTCATCAACTAAAGCTGACATAGAGATAGACTCTTTATTCGAAGGATTTGATTACCGCACTTCGATTTCCCGTTCAGATTTTGAAAAATTAAATCTCCCTTTGTTCAAAAAGACTCTTGAATGTGTTGAACAGTGCTTGAAAGATGCAAATTTGAGTAAGTGCAATATCGAGGACATTGTGTTGGTAGGTGGTTCATCTCGCATCCCAAAAGTTCAGCAACTATTGAAGGAATATTTTGATGATCGAGAATTGATTTTATCGCTTCATCAGTGCGAGTCCATAACCTGTGGTGCAGCTATTCAAGCCGCCCAATTAACGGGAAATAGTTTGCAAGAAATTCTATCCATCGATGTGGCATCGCATTCAATTGGTTATGAAAGTGATGGTGGAGTCTTTAATAGTGTAATGCATAAAAATGTAAATCTCCCGATAGATATTATTAAAACAAAACCTATTGAAGAATACAAAAGATCTGTCTTTTATTTTACTGGAAGAATGACTAAAATCAATGTACTCAAACTTTATGAAGGTGAGCCAGCGATGACCAAAGATAATCAATTGATTGGTGCCATGGATTTGTCAAATTTAAACAGTTCTCCGACGCAGATTGCTATGAAGTTAAATTTGGATCTAAATGGGATATTGAGTGTCCATGTTATCACTGATAGCAGCATCTTACACATACCCTCTTATAATCTTTCTGATGAAGATATTAATGGCATGATCGATAAAGCTGACCAATACCAAACTGAAGATGATTATGCTGATGAAATCATTGCCATGATGCTGTCTCTAGAACAGTTTGTTTATGACATACAAGAGAAAGCGAGAGTTGCAAACTTGAAATCGAGAGATTTAAAGAAAATCAATGAAAAATGCTCCGAGATTATCAATTTCATTGATTTTGAGCAAGTGAGGACATAAAATCATTTCTTTAAAGTACTTTTTCACTAATATTTGTAATTGTTAAAGATATGATAACCCAATGCGTACCGCGGTTATTTCTCTGTCAATAATAATCCGCTGTCTACATTTTCTTTTCAGCTTATTGAGAAATGCGAATGTGAAGTACTTCGAAGAGATTTAGAACAAATTTGCTATAGAATAATTCCATTATTAACACCTGTAGATAAAGGTGAGTTAACCTTTTGATTGTTTACATCATAGCGATCGTCTAACAGTTCTCTCACGATGCTATTTGCTCTGTAAGACCATATTTGTAATCACAGTTACACAGAGTTTTGACTCAAAATATTGAAATGCATATCGATGGTTTTGTTAATTTGACCAATTTCAAATTGTCGCCTCTCCTAAACGCCTGCTCTGAATGTAATAATTCGTATATCTTTGGAAAACACTTAATGTTTATATTCTTTCAATAAGCGACAATTTGAAATTGGTAGTTTTATAATTGCGGAGATAGGAATTTGTCAGCCTAAAGTCAAAAACTCTAACCATTATTACTCTGTATGAGACAGTTATTATACTATAGCTTTTCCCAAAGTATTTATAGAATTTAATTCATTCTAAATCCGCCATTAATATCTCCACCATTATAAATTGGTGAATTTCAAATTGTCATAGCGACAAAATTCAATGGCTGATTTTAATAATTCTTTTACTAAATTAAAGTATAAAAAGAGCGCTTTTTAATGATATAAAATTCATAAAGTTTAGTAAAAGTATATTGTCCAGCTTAGTAAGATAAATTGAACAAAATGATATAAAAATGATTCGTAATTATACTAGCTATTGTTCCATCACAATAAATATTTTTCCTCAAAAATTAAATTATTATGAATTTTATATCATTAAAAAGCGCTCCTTTTATACTTTAATTTAGTAAAATAATTCTTAAAATCAGTCACTGACTTTCGTCGATATGACAATTTGAAATTCAGCAATTTATAATGGTGGAGATAGGATTTTCTGCCACTTGGTAAGAAAATATCAATTTATGTCTATGGTTGCCGCATTATTGTTCCGTGGGTTTATCATTTCCATTGTTAGGAACTCATTTTGAATTTCTTTAGATACTGCTGTTCTGTTGGAGAATTTTAAAGATACTTTGGAGGCCAGTGTTTACAATGAATTGCAAAGTCAATTATCAGAACCTACAAGGTTGGTTGATAAGATACAGATGTACATTTCATTGCATGTTTTTAGAAAGTATTTACAAATACATAATATTAAATGACTACAATTAGCATAGAGTAATAATACTTAATAAGAGTTTCGACTATCAGAATATTGAACTGTATATCGATTGTTTTGTTATACCACGGCTGACAAATTCCTATCTCCGCCATTGTAAAACTACCAATTTCAAATTGTCACCTCTGCTAATCTTCTTTATTCATTTTAAGAATTCTTATATTTTTGGAAAGCGATTAAATGAGCGAATTATTAAAATAAAGTTTAGTAGAAAAAATTAGTAGAAGCGGCAGTTTGAAATCAGTACGGAGATAGGAATTTGTCAGCTGTGATATAACAAAACCATCGATATACATTTCAACCTTTATAAATTGGTGAAGTTTAAATTGTCATAGCGACGAAACACAATTGCGTACTTTAATAAGGCGCTTTTAAAAAATATAAAATTTAAGAATTAATTTATGTGAAAAAATCTCTCTTGATAGAACAATAATTTGTGTATTTACTATGTAATTTTTATATCCATTGTTCAATCTATTCAATCTATCTTACTTTTTGTAAGAAAAATATATATTTTGCCAGACAGTATTATGAATTTTATATTAAAAAGCGCTCCTTTTATACTTTAATTTGGTAAAAGAGTTATTAATGTCCGACATTGTGTTTCGTCGCTGTGACGATTTGAACTTCACCAATTTATAATGGTGGAGATAGGATTTTCTGTCAATTAGCACTGCTAAATCGATCGAGTGTTAAACTTCTGTATTATGTTTACTCTATGACAATTAAACTGTTATAATATTGGTTAACATATCTTAACATATCAAATTATATTTCAGTTGTGTAACAGAAAAAGTTGCAGTTGAAGAAAATCGTCATTACTTACTGGGATATCCTCCGGATAATATTTCCACGGAATATTTATGTTTACAAGCTCATCAAATTGAGCATTCTCAAATACGGTAGAGAAGTTATATTGAATGCATACATCATTGTACATATTGTTGTAATTTATACCTATATTTTGCTACTAAACTTTAATTATTATTCTCTTTAGAAGCCTAAATATTGAGAGTTTAAAAGTATGTGATAAGAAATACCGTATGATTATCACATATGAAGATTATGATCAGCGACTACGCAATGCAAACATTCTACCTGAACACAATCTATTAAATACAACCGCATTGCACCTGGTTTTTCTAAAATCAATGGGATTTCGTGTGGAGATAACTCTGACCACAACAGACCAGAATAAGCAAGAGTGCTTGAAGGAGTTGGTTCAATCCCTTCTGAATAACAATCAGACAATGATTATGGATGATGATAGCGGCAATATTAGGGGCATATTCTATACCATATCGGGGAGAATACCTTGTCATTACTGCGCTGATTCATTCCAATTGACAAATAACAATTTGAAAAGTCTGTATGAACTCATGTCGACCAGTTTCTATGAGAATATTGCGAGCCCGAGATATATTCTGCAAATGTTCTCAATTCCCATTGATCTGCGCGTTTATTTTACACCCCTGTTCAATAAAATGAATGATTTGAAGCGAATAATTCCCAACTGTACCATCACATTTATGAAACCCATTGTCAACACCATCATCCAAGGAGTACTGAATCAAATTGAATTAGTTGATTTTGAGTCCAAAGCAAACAGCAATCCCTCAAACAGAACGGTGTTATTGAGGAAGATTTACAAATCCTTTCTATTAAATAGTGATCAAATGAGTTTGTTAATGGAAGATTTGTACTCTTTTATGAAAAATGAATTTATCAACTTCGAAAATCAAATGAAATCAAGTGTTAATAAGGGCTATACAAATTACTGGAATTTAACGGTTCTATATCGAGTCAATTTATCAATAAAGGACGCTGTCTTGTCTGTTAAAAATAATATCCAAAATTTTCTAGAACTATCCGGTGATTCAAGTTGTAGTGATTTCAATCAAAATGTTTTATTTAGTCAGTTTTCTAAACATTTTATCAATGAGTTCCAAACTGTCGCCTTACTTGTTGCCTCATACGAATCAGCCAGAATGTCATTGGAAGAAGTGCTAAGCAAGAAGATCCAGAGTGATATTCAATTCAACCCTGATATTTCCATAAAAACCACTCACGTTGATGTCGTTCTTTTGAAGAATGGTGTTGAATTGAGTCCCAATTATCCACTGCTAACTCGACCACACAATGTGCGCAAAACTCAGGTAAAATCACACGTTTTCATATTACACTGTTATCCAACTAATAGAAATTTCATGCCAATTGACAAGTGAAATCGCAAATCTCTGGCTTCATTCCATTTCAATATTTTAGGCATGAATAATAACAGTTACATAGAGTTCCGACTCCGAATATTAGATTTGTAGATCGATATTTCCTTACAAAGTGACGGAAAATCCTATTTCTACCATTATAAGTTGGTGAAGTTCAAATTTTTATAGCGACGAAATTCAATGACTAATTTTAATATTTATTTTACTAAATTAAAGTATAAAAGGAGCGCTTTTCAATGATATAATATTCATAATGAATTCTAGCAAAAATATCTTTTTCTTGCTTAGTAAGATAGATTGAACAAAATTATATAAAAATTATTAGGAAATATGTACATATATCAGCTATTGTTCTATCAAGATAGATTTTTCACATATTGTACATTTTATAATTATATCAAACCCTCCTTTTATACTCTAATTGGTAAAAAAATTATTAAAATCAGTCATTGAGTTTCGTCGCTATGACAATTTGACCTTCACCAATTTATATTGCTGGAGATAGCATCTTTTGTCACTTGGTAAGGAAACAATCGATATACAGATTTAATAGTCGCAGTCGGATTTCTGTAACTGTTTTTGCTCTATGATTTTAGGGGTTAATTAATATGTTAGTCTGTCTAGATTGCCAAACGTTAGCGATTGAATTGAATCAATTTGCTGTGTTAAATTGTTTACTTATATTAACACCATAGATTAATAATTCATCAATGACCTAGATTGGTTATTAATCTAGGTCATTGGGTCATAATTATGGCTTCCACTCAGCTCACAACTGGTGGACAACTAGGTCAATGATATATCTCAGTGAACAACAGATATGCAATATTTGTTGGCAATTCATTATGATTCATCAGGCTAAAAATAGACATCTTTATGTATTCACCTATAAGAAATGCCGCTCAATTCAATCGATTAGCTCGCCATCACAGAGTAGTACATTCAGTGAACGACTTGCTTGTATATCAATTAGTTCCTATCAAGTGTCAGAAAATCCTATCTCCACCATTATATTTTGATGAAGTTCAAACTGTTCTAGCGACGAAACGCAATGAGTGATTTGAAAAACTGTTTTACCAAATTAAATTAGAAAAGGAACGATTTCTTGCGTAAAATAGTATAGTAGCATAGTATAGTTCATTGACAGCTTGTAATATTGCAATCTATTTCACTACGCGAGAAATGTTTTTGTTATTTGCTTCAATAAAACCTTTACATCATCGAAAGTGCACTTTTCAACTTCAATTTGGTAAAAGAGTTGTTAAAATCGCTGATTCTACGCTATAACAGTTTGAACTTCACCAATTTATATTAATGGTGGAGGTAGGATTTTCTGCCGCTTGATAGGAACTAATCGATATGCAAATATCTACAAACAAGAGTCGTTTCTCTGGGCGCACATAGGATATCCATAACCTTAGATAATTATTATCATTTTTATTACCTTTCAGTTAAGTAAGTAGATATTGAGCATAGAATACCCTGGCATATTAAATTCAAAATGCATGTACTAAAAATAGAAACAGTTGTCCAATTGAACATATGTATTCGTAAGTTGATTTAATCTCAAGAATGTCGTTAATACTGATTTACTACACGAACTTTTTGATTTTGTCAAAATTTAAGTTTTCTATGTCCATATCTTGTCCATCTATAATGATAGTTATAGTAATTATCGTAAAATTGTTATTTTTGTATTCTCTAGACATTGCAAAATGAGATAGTCATCGAATGGGAGCATACTGATGACAGACACGTAATTGCCTACAAAGTGGAGTATCGTAAAGTAACTGCTGGTGGAAATGTTCCAACAAAATGGTACTCATTCATGACAGATAACAAAGAGAAACGAACTACTGTTGATCATTTAGCTGATGGCGAATACATTTTAAGAGTTCACGCTAAATTTGAAGACACGTTTGGAGCGCCCAGCATTGAGAGTGAAACCATCTCTACAAAACGTAAGCATAAAGACAACATCATTAATTATTATTATGCAGTGTACGCTTGTATCATTTATAATTTATGATCAATATAACAGATTTTGAGGTGAAGATAGAATTATCACAAATAGATTTTATCCATCAGAATTTCTTAAGCTACGCCACTCCTGGATTTCCAGAAAGTTTTGGATTCGACAACGATTTTGAAAGAATCTTATAAACATTTGTATTTCCTACTTGATCAAAATCATTCTGAAAGACTATCTTTATCATAAATTATTTGAAATTACATATTATACACATTCTTTTTTACTTCATCAGTAATATCATACCATAGATATCAGAACACGCAATGTCTCTCCTACATATTAGATAGATAATCTGCTAATTTTACATTAGCATAGACGTGTATGCTATATCTATGATTTTGGAGGCAAACATTTTATTTAGTCCGGTAAAAGAAGTCAACATTTTAAAATCTTGTTACTTGGCTATAAAGCAAAAGTGATACAAAACTATATTATATAACAGCAAGAAAAAATATTATATTTTGAACGAATCTGATATTATATATATATATATATATATACAAATACGCTGGTAAAGTGCTATAAATGTCCATAAATACTATATAAATAAGGAACTATGTAACTGATTCTAACTTATTATCGTATCCAAGTTAGTTCTAATTTTCATTGAGTTGAGGGTCATTACTTTACTTTATGTATATTAAGCACAATGCACTAAAGCGTGTGGGCTATATGACTTTGGAGGCGAACATTTTAATTATATGAAGTAAAACTTCGAACCATTTTCCTCCTATATAGTAAAGAAAGTTTTTTTGCCTCCAGCAGTTAAGTTGCGCGCGACACACTTTTTAATACAGATTGTCGCATTCTATAACACAAACAAAAACAATTTATATTTCTGTGTATCTTACTCAATTGTTTATTTCATTCCTCGCGTTCATTCTCTTATTGAGTATCATCTTGAATATCTACCTAGAATAATAATGTTGTGTTTGTATTTTTAGAGTGTGCTACTACCGATTATCGAGGTCATTCTGTAGATGACTCAGCTATTGATGCGGATTGTCAAATGTGCATGGATAATAAGCGAAATTGTGTTTTTCTACCGTGTGGTCACATTTTCTCTTGTATGGAGTGTGGAAATAAGCTGAAACCAAATTCTTGCCCCATTTGCAATGAGAAAATTGGAGATATCAAGCGAATATACTTCTAACTATAACTGCGTAGAATCTTAGATGGTAAATTCAATAGGTACCTGGCTAATTATTGCATACTGATCGAGTTATTCTGAACCACACCAACAAACAAAAATCTGATTTGTAAAGTCTATTTGTAAAGTACACAAATAATAAGCCATATATATATATATATATATATAACCTTAAAATCGACTAATTCCACAACTGGATGCTTCAAAATCAACCATACTATGTATATTACAACATGTATTTGGATAGTTTTGTTTTTCATATATATGTAAATTAATTAAACCTATGCGTACATTCTAAAAACATTTTCTTACCCAGAATTTCTGGCTACTATAGTAGCAATTACAGAGATTCACTGGATATAATGGAATGATTTTTATCAATCTATAGCCAACATAATAAGAATTATACCTGGTTCTACATATTCTTTTGACATTTTATCGTAATACATTTTCGATCAAATATTCATTATATGCTATTTTTGATTTTATAATGATTGTTATTTTAATGGTTTACATCACTATTTATAATCTCCTGAATTTGTTAGACAATCGTGATTTTGTCATTTTCATTTTAAGTTATGTATCTATGTTTTTATAATACATTTCTATGATACATTAATTTAATTGTTTCAAGTCTGAATTATATGTTTTCTTAAATCCTATATTTAATCACCATACCTAACCGTTTTTAACCAATTTTATATAAAATTTATTTCTGGTTTTAGCACTAAAGATAATATATCTCGATAGTGTATTGCAAATTAATCTATTCAAACGTAATAATTAAATAATATATAAACGTTTATTTTATTTACCTAGTAAAGAAAAAACTAAAAATGACACCTAAAGGCACTCGAATGTAATCTAGTTGGTAACCGTAGTAAAAGAGAATTATATTTTGTTATGGCGCAAGTATTTATATTCATATAAAAATAAACCGTACCAATTAATATTTCAACATGATTATAATTATAACTTTCGTTAAAATTGATATGCTATAACTTTCGTTAAAATTGATATGCTATAATTTTCATCAATGAGTCTTTTGGCGTGACAAATCATAATCCGCTATGTGATCTTCATAATGATTCTATAGCTTTAATACAATCTGACGACATGCATCATACGATCTCGTCAAACAATTAAAAATTTGCATATTGAAGCCGCACTTGACTGGACTATTCCTCATGTAAGTTCACTCAACATATTTCACACTCATTTTTGTACCGTTTTCTAATATGACTCTGGGACGTATTGTAGAATAAAACTTGAGTTTCAATATTAACTTGAAAATGTCGTATTTGATGTGTTTGAGTAGTTTTAATTTATCGTCTTAGCGCTTAAATCAGTTTTCCTTCAATTTTTATTCGCCCGTCTTCCTTACTTACGTGTAACTATAATGGGTGAAATTAAAGAAACTGATCAATATAAAGGCTGGTTATATAAATGGACCAATTATCTTCGTGGTTATCAAAAACGTTGGTTTGTTTTGCAAAATGGTTTGCTATCATACTACAGGTATCTCAAAACCACCCATTCCTATTTTAATTATATATGCATCTTTTTCTTGCCATGTACAATACTTGTGTTTTTGCATTAATATCCAAAATCCTTGAATTAAATGCAATAAGTGTGTTCTAGAAAAATTAATGAAATAATTCATATTAAATTTCAAATATTCATAAACTTGAATATTTGAATTGGTTCATGTCCATGTCTGTCCTTATTTATGTTGGAAACGAATTCCTGACCAAACGAGTTCCGAACTCGTTCGAACCAATTTCTGACTTTTAGCTGGTCAGGAA
>JAYJLU010729915.1:0-11632 GCA_036873645.1 Minona dolichovesicula | reverse complement strand
GATTGACGATAGTTTTGCTATGCATTTCATTAACTTAATTGGTCATTTTAATTTTATTCAGTTTGTCAAAGATTCAATCAACCCCATCAAAAGGGTCACACACTTGACCTTATTCAATCCAGACCTTATGATAACATATTAAAGTCTTATTCTGTTCATGACTTTTCTCTCTTTACCACTCTTTTGATAGAATATCGAATGGAAGTCGTTAAATATTGATAATTTTACTACCGATTTAATCGCCGATCAAATATTAAATACTCTTCCATCGCTCTTGAAACACTTGTTGATTCTCTCAATGAATCTGTAATCAAAGTCTACCATAAACTCTCTATTCCAGAGACAACAATCACTGACATTGCCTACTTTCGAATCATCATCCGTATGTGCCGCCACCAAATTTTCGAATTATTTTACCTCAAAAATAATGGAAATTCGTGAGACTTTTAATCCTTAATGCGCAACTTTCGATCCTACATCTTGTGAAAACAAATTTATGCTTTTAAAATGGTGACCATCGAAGATGTACAGCGCTTACTCATTGTATCTAAGCCAAAGTCTTGTGGTCTTGATCTGGCTCCGACATGGCTCATAAGCAACTAGTTTTCCCTGGGTCTCAGAAGCAGGCGATTATTACACCACTTTTGAAGAAACCTGGTCTTAATAAGGAAGTCCTTAGCAACTATAGACCTGTATCTGGTCTATCATTCCTGTCGAAGCTCGTCGAACGAGTCGTTGCTATTCAAACCACCGAATTCTTGTCAAAAAAATTCACTCTTTCCAGAATTCCAGTCTTCATACAGGTCACATATTCCTTCTACATATGTATTATATTTGTAAAATTTTGCGTCTGTCAAAATTATGTAAAATAAAGCCTATTACTTACTTACATCACTTCACTGAGACAGCGCTATGCCGTATGTATAACGATCTGCAAGTTTCGCGCGACAATGGTCGTATAATATGTGTCATTTTCTTGGACATCAGTGCTGCCTTCAATACCGAGGACCATTGTATTTTATTAGGAGCGTCTTCAACATCAATTTGGTTTCACTGACCTTGTACTGAAATGATTTTGTTCATATCTGACAAACCGGCATCAAGCTGTGAGCGTACAAGGAAACAAATCTGATTCTGTCCCGCTCGCATGTGGTGTACCTCAAGAACATCTTCACTATCATGATCTTCTACATCAAATATACGCTGATGACACTACAATTTACATCTCTTTTCTTCCTGGTGATATATCCACCGGCTTCCAGTGTTTGAAACAATGCCTCGATCAAGTATATGACTGGTTTAATTGCAACCGTCTGAAGCTCAACCCGACCAAGACCGAGGTATTATTATGCGGTTCTCCTTATTGTATGGCAAATATGTGCTCTAACAATCACTGCCTGCGGTAACGAATGTCCAACCTCCAACTCTAATGTCAAATATCTCGGTGTCACATTCGACTTGGTTTTGAAGATGGGAGAACAAATAAAAAACATCTGTAAATCATCATTCTTCTTCCTTCGAAACCTTCGTCATGTTCGTTGTCACCTTTATGAGGACATTACCAAAACCATAATTTCGCTGCTTTGTCTTCTCTGAATCGATTACTGCAATGTTTTTCTCGCTGGCTGTACAACGTCATCCTTACAGCGTCTACAAAGAGTACTGAATTCTTGCGCTCGAATGATTAAATGTCTTCCCAAACATTCTCATATCACGGAAGTGTTACGTGAGTTCCACTGGCTCCCCATCCGTATACGCATCGACTTCAATATATGCTGCCTCGTCTTCAAGTGTCTTAACAACACGGGACCTCCAACTTCTTCAATCCACTGCCTCTGCAGCAACATCCATCAGTTTGAGGTCAAACAAGGTGTGGCGATTATTACACCACTTTTGAAGAAACCTGGTCTTAATAAGGAAGTCCTTAGCAACTATAGACCTGTATCTGGTCTATCATTCCTGTCGAAGCTCGTCGAACGAGTCGTTGCTATTCAAACCACCGAATTCCTGTCAAAAGAATTCACTCTGAGACCCAGGGAAAACTCCATCTTCACCAACCAATCCCAAAGTGTAATGGCGCTGCTGATACCTTTGACTAGTATGCTCCCCACATCTGGAACACTCTGTATGCACAATGTCGCTCACAATCTAACTGGGTACAATTTAACACTTTTAAGAAATTACTTAAAACTGAATTATTTTCTTCATAAATTCTCATTACATACACCTCTGATTTTGATATTAAATTAACATGAATTGTCATTAAATAAAATTATTATTATTATTAGTATAATTGGTAATAATCAAGTTAATTCATAGAATTGAAGTAGAATTCAAACAAGTAACTATTGAAAACATTTGTTAGCTCAACAATCATTTCTTAATATTTCTTTGTTTAAGCTAACTGATTTTATATTAGTTCTTTAGTGGGTTTGAGCTAAATCACTCGCTCTTTCGTTTAGGCGTTCTTGGTCGATGAAAATTATTATTAACACAACTTAGTCTTCCTGATTAAAGAACTTTCCAACATTTGAGAAGAACTGAAAATATCTTCCAACGAAAGAAAGGCAATATTATATAGATGTAAAATGAGCTCTTTAAGAAACATTATTCGTATGGATTCCAATTCCTGAAAAGAAAAATATTTTTATAGTTTTGATAAGACTTAAAATTATTTATAATTGTAATATAATTATAATATATTTTCTATTTACTCACTGTTTCCATTTAGATGACTGTAAATATCCATTTTATAAAGACGACTCATGGTATCACACCTGCACAACTATTTTTGAACCAATTGAACCAATTGGTTGAACCAATTGAACCAATAATAATTAGCATTATCTGCTGTTACAGCAGATAATGCTAATTATTATTGGTGCCAGAAATTTGTCGAAAATGAAGACTCCCGTGTCCGTTGTCCAACAGGTAAAACTAAATCATAAACGTTTTCAGATTAATTCCTGGATATGTCAATACATAGTTTTATATTCTCCTGGTATTGGATGTAAAATGCGTGTTCTATCGATTTTTAATCAAAGATAGTTCCTGTATGCATCAGGTAATGGGAAAATATTCAGTATATACACATATTGACGATTTGAACATTTAAAATGAGGTTTAGATATAATAAACGACGTGGTAGAGAATAGTATGTAAGAACAAGATTGTATATTGAACAAAAAAAGAAAGAAATTTATATATAATAGATTTCAAAAGTAGAATGAACTGAATTACATATTTTTATTCATAGAAGCTTCAAATGTTATAAACAAGTTTTAAAATATTACGAGCTTGATGGTTGCAGAGTTTTATTTCAAAGATTTTGTTTACCACGCCAGATCACCATCCAAACCAGCGAGAGGAGGCTATCACCACGACCAATTAAATTGAATTGAATTGTTAGGCTTCATTTCGATTGCCAAGTAGTTAGGTTCAGGTAATCCATTAGGTTTGAAGTCGAGTCGGGAGACACGTACAAGTGAGTGTTGAGAAGATTTTGAATTTATTGATTAGACATGAACCGGAAAGGTTATATTGAGCGACCACGGATTGTATTGAAGAGGGGGATTGATTAGAAAGGCCACATGACACGAGCCAAGAGAAGAGGATTGAAGGTTTAATTCAGGAGGATTGACACACGAACTGAAAGCCAAAAATACATGACCAATCACAACCTTGGAACTATTACTGCCATTCCAATCAAGACCATATAGGACCATTGGCATGGTTGCGTTTATACTGGTTTTCTGTGAATAGTGTGGCACTGGGTACAAATGTGATTCGGTAGAATTATATGAGATAAGGTATAATATACTGGTTTTCTAGGAATAGTGTAGCACTGGGTACAAATGTGCTTTAGTAGAATTATATGAATTATATGAGATAAGGTATAATATACTGGTTTTCTAGGAATAGTGTAGCACTGGGTACAAATGTGCTTTAGTAGAATTATATGAGATAAGGTATAATATACTGGTTTTCTAGGAATAGTGTAGTACTGGGTACAAATGTGCTTTAGTAGAATTATATGAATTATATGAGATAAGGTATAATATACTGGTTTTCTAGGAATAGTGTAGCACTGGGTACAAATGTGCTTTAGTAGAATTATATGAGATAAGGTATAATATACTGGTTTTCTAGGAATAGTGTAGTACTGGGTGCAAATGTGCTTTAGTAGTCTGATGTTGCTTCTTGTATTCCTTGTGATGTAACGTTGAATTTTATGTAATTCAGGATTGTTTAACCATATTTTGAATTTCTTTCTGTTTAATCGATTTGTGAAATTTTCGCGCAGAACAACATGATTTTTCTGATTAATTACTCTAAGTTTGCATCCCCAGAATTCAGAGCCATAAAGCAGATTAGATAGAATAATTGTTTGGAATATCTTATTTTTCATATCTATGCTCATGAAAGAAGTAATATGACTGAGGCATCTAATGGTATAGTAGCACTTTTGAACAATTTTATCCACAAGCGAGTTCCAGCCATGTTTGTCAATAATAGTAATGCCGAGGTAACTTTATGAACCCTTAGGTATGATGTTTGTGTGTATAATCAACTCTTCCATATAGCTATGTCATTTTTTCCAACTCGAAAACATTTCTTCACATTCTAATGGATTAAATTTGAGGTTTTTACTTAGTTGAATATGTCATAGATTTTATTAGCACAGGCTGCATATGAATCTTGATCTTTATATACTCTATTTGTATATACTCTATGCATAAAATCTTTAGAAATATCTAGGATATCTTTGGTTGAGAATCATACAACCGCATGACATGATTATAATATGTCAATATCACTAAATTTTAATATGCTGTCATTGATTTTAAATATAATAATAATAATAATAAGCTTTTATTCAGGAAAGATTGGGAATCAAAAAGCATTATTAGAAATAATAGATAAACAAAGTATAAATATCGAACGTTAAATAATCAAAAGATACAAATATAAAAACGCAATTTTATTTATGAGCGCCTTATACAACTTTATTCGAAATATTTAGTTTGAAACTATACATTATTTGTATTCCTTTTTTACATATTTTCAAAACTGTTTTTATACATGTATATGCATACTTATAGGTGACTGTGTTTTTCCTTTCTTCTACAAAAATCAAGCATACTATAATTGTACAACAGAAGATTCTGAAGAGAGTTGGTGTTCTCCAAATAAATACTATAGAGGATTTCGCATTTCATGCAAATCAGATGAAGGTTATTGACTTTTAAATTAATAATTGGAATGTAATATTTATAACTATATAATAATCATGCTGTAACTCAATTATGTATTTTGTATTATATTTTATCTGCATTATATTATATCATGTATTTAAGCCTGTGGCATAGGCTATAGTTAGCTCATAACTAACAGCTTAGCGCCTTAGTCTATAGGTGTATACTATAGCACTGAAAATGATCGATCTTTCAAATCTCTCCCGAGAAATGATTTGAAAATTTGCATGCAAGGTGTCATTCACACTAAGACATCGAGAAATCTGGTAAATCTGGTAAAATCTCGACAAAAGATCAAGTGTTCTAATGTTGTTTAAAGCAAACTCCAGTAGAGAGTTTTATGTGAAGATTCAAACTATTGCACTAATTTTAATGTCCGGTTGCCATGGAGACCACTATCTAGCATCGCCTTAGCAACAGACAATTTATAGCCAATAATTACAAGAAATATATCAAATCGTCTTTTTTCTATTAAACAAGATTATAATAATGAAAGTCTATTCTGCTGAGCGCTTTCATTTATTCATCGTCAGAGCATAAACGTGAATAAGATTAATATTTGAAATTTTACAATAGCCTTGGAAATAAAATGAACTAAAATCATTGTTACGTAATCACTCCATAATGTCTGAATGATCACTAAATCATAACACACATGGAATAATCTATCAAAGTACACGGCCATAAGATACACTCCAGTCAATAAAACACAATGGAACATAAAATATATAGCCTATAAAGGATAGAATAAGGTAAAATGAGATAAAGATAAAGTAGGTAAAGACCACCATAAAATCACTAAAGAGTTTCCCACGGTTTACTCCTTCTGACCCGAACTATAGCAGTTTTGCTTGGTAGGCTGTACATCGTCTCGTCCTTGTCACTCAACTCTGGCCTCCTTTCCCTGATGTAAACCCCCTCCGCGATGCGGACCTACTGCAAATCTTGTCTTATATAGTATTCGTAGGTCATCTTCACTAAACCCTTCTCGACATTGGCGGGTAAGTATTGTATTCAGTCGTTGATGTTCACTCCAACGTAGTATGAGGTGACGGCTGATTTGGCCAACATAGCCACCCTTGCAGGTTTAACAGACCCGCCAACAGGTGTACGCACACACTATTTTAGTTAAGGTTTGTGCGTACATTTTTCGAAAGTCAAAGGGGGGCGGGCCTGTTTGATATTTCATTTCATATACCACGTTTGACGCGAGTAGTTTGTTTGTCTAATTACAGATAATGTTCAGCTTTTGTGTTCTCCTTGCGGTTCGTATATTGTCTTCTGGATATTTGTTCGCTATTCTTTCAACTCTTTTAGTACATCCTCTGTTCTTCCATCTACCCAAGGTAGAGTGAGTGTTGGTTTTGTTATCCTTTGGTCTTTATTCTCTCGTAAATCGTTCGTTTCTCTTCGTGACTCTACTTTTGTTTTAATCTGATCAATTAGTTTCTTCATCATCTTGTGGGGCAATGGTTCATCCGCAGGATTTCTTTTACTATTTCGTCTATTTTCTGTTCTTCTGCTACGGCCAATGTCTCGTCTACTTATCTCTTGTATGTTTCTCCATTCAGTATCTCCTTTGCCATCTATTCTTTTGCCATCCATGTGTTCGCTAGTGCGATAGTTTGACTAAAATAGTCAGGTGTTCATTAAATAATCGAATGTATGTGTGTTCTAAAGATATGCAATTTAATATGAATCGAAAAGAAATAAGCATTCATGTGAACAAAAGTCTCACTACAAAATTACTAAAAATATTTAAATAAAATTAATTGGCGATAAACAGAAATGGAAATATGTGTATATTAGAAAAATCTCTCCAGTACCTTTCAACATTTCATTCAGGAGAGTACATAGCCGGGATTCCAACTCTCTCATAATGATTAATTTGAAAGCCTTCTTTTCCAGTCAAAATTTA
The DNA here is from genome assembly GCA_036873645.1 of Minona dolichovesicula. Taxonomy (NCBI): domain Eukaryota; kingdom Metazoa; phylum Platyhelminthes; order Proseriata; family Monocelididae; genus Minona; species Minona dolichovesicula. The sequence goes on along the minus strand of JAYJLU010729915.1, from coordinate 4,459 downwards.
AGTAGATAAATAATTACACAATTTATCATCATCACAAGGCGTGATTATTTATCCACGCAATAATTTAACATTAGTTGGAGTAGAAAATGGTATCCCTGTTTTAAAAAATGTACATGACAAGTAATCTTTTCATTTCTGTCATTTAATTTCAGAGGATTGCATATTCCCATTTGTGTATGAAGGAATTGAATACCATACGTGCACTAAGAATACGGCAGATTACTTTTGGTGTCTGACGAGCTCTTCGTGGAAGAAATGTTCATTTGGTAAGAATTGGCCGTTCTTCCTGGGATGAATCTCAATTACTAATTATGATTTTGAGTTCATATTTCGCTATACCACCTTGATTTTAATAATTTATTTTATGAATTAAATTTTAAATGTGTTGATTTTTTAGGATTAGGTGGCTAATCTGATTATATAACATGGAGTAGAAAATATTATAGTGAATAAGTAAGTTTATTATTAAGGAGAATGGGAATCGAAATTAAAACAGATATTAGAGCTAATATCGATATCGTTCTAATAAAATAAATGGTAGTAATAGTTCTATTGGTGTCTGACGAGCTCTTCGTGGAAGACCTGTTCATTGGGTAAGAATTGACTGTTCTTCCTTTAATGTTAAAATGGTATGAATTTCAATAACCAATTACGACTTTGAGTTCATATTTCACAATACCACCTTAATTTTAATAATTTATTTTATGAATTAGATTTTAAATGCGTAAAGTTTATGATTTAAGTGTACTGGGATAGGCTAATCTGATTATATAACATATAGTAGCAAATATTTTAGTGAATAAAGTAAGTTTATTATTAAGGAGAATGGGAATCGAAATTAAAACAGATATTAAGAGCAAATACCTATATTGTTCTAATAAAATAAATTAATAATAATAGTTTATGTTGTATTAAAACAATACATACAGGAAGGCTAGAGGCAGCCTATGAGTCTGATCGGGCTAGCCACTTTTATGTAAATTATGAAAATGACAATGAACACGCTTAATAGATGCATATGAGGGAGAGAAAAAACGATAAGAGCAAAGATTGCATTATAGTTAATTAATTAATCAGACTTGAGTAACAGTAACAGTAAATTTGATTAAAATAAAATCAATGAGACAATGAATGATTACCCTTCAATTTGGAGTCTAATTTAGTGATTGTGTCATCTTGTTTGATATACCATCGTTTAGATAATTGATTGTGTTTTGTTCAGTTATATGTAGTTGCTCACAGGGAGGGAATAGGGAGGAGATTTCTGCAGTGAACTTGTTGACTGTGACTGTTGACTGCATAGTGTGTTGACTGTAGCCATTTTATTACGACCTCACCAATGATAAAACTTAATGAAACATAAAAACATGCAATAGTTTGGTAAAACTATAATCGATATTGAATTTGATAGATCATCACTGAATTTTAATGCTCCCACATATTATCGACTTTTACTATTTACAGTAGGTCGTCCATGAAGAGGGAATTATAGTAAATATAAACATATACCGAGTAAAATCTCAGTTGCTGGATCTTCTTGTAGAAATATTTGTTTCAATGTAAAACCATTTCTAGTAATGTAATATAAACACATTACAATGGTATTAATAATAAGAATTTATTGGTGGATTAAAAATACATTAATAATTATGTCTCTCAGCTGATAAATCTGAATTCTACACTAATTCATTCAATGGTTCAAACCGTCAATCAACAAACAAAAAGAGTTTAGAAAATAATTCTAAAACCTATTTTACTATTAATGAATGCAACAAATTTAATAATCAAAAAATAATCAAAACCAATGTTTTATCTGACATTGTAAATTTTATCTACCAATGTAAATTAAGCTAAATATAGAAGAGATCATTAATATGAACTTCAAAAATTATGTTCACTATCTCACAAATGTGGAGGATTTATCATACTAATAAAAATAAATATGCAAGCAAGAGACAGACAATTAAAAATTTAAAATGATCATATTGTAAATGTAGTTGTTGAAAGTAAGGCTAAGCTTCGCTCAGCCCCCTGTTAGCCCTCTGTTTCTGGACACTCATTAATAGTATTATACGTATTTTATATCATGATTCGGTCAATTTATTCACTCTCTTAGATTCCTTTTATTACACCCGATAAAGTTATTCGAAACATCGCTATCAGTTTGTTATTATACCTACCCAAATAAAGTGTTATTACACGCACCCTTGGTTTTTCTGCTATTACTGACTTCTAAGAGAGAATATCTTCGGCGATGTCACATAAGTCCTTTACTGAGATTGGTATACCTATGCTTCAAAATGAATATTGTTCTGATTTTTCTCTCAGTATCAAGAATATCTTTTGTGGAAATAAGGTATTTCCCTCAGATTTCTGCCTGTACCAACTAAATCGTATTTCAATTGGATATGTCCAAGAAGAATGTAATTGAAGTGACATCTTGACAAAAGGTTTTGCGATAAAAACTAGAGTCGCATTCCGTAGAGCATCAAACGTTTCTCTGCTTATACCTGGTTTCCCTGATTGTTGCTGTAAAATAACTTTTCATCGACCTGTATAGAAATATACCTCATACTTGCCAAACTATCATTAAGAAATAATTAAGAATTTACTATTCTCAAATTCATTCAATCTAAAGCTCTATATCCAATTTTACAATAGTCTCACACAATAAGGGTAGATGCAAAACTGTTGTCTCTAAAATTGATCATAAATAGCAAGCGAGGACTATGTAGGTAATATTATTTCCTATATTAGTACTTACAGTCTCAAGCCACATACCTCCCTCTGGAACGACCAAAAAAGGTTTTGCACGGATGTATTCTATATATTGGAATGAATTCCTCTAACACGACCTTTTGTATAGCTATTTTCTCCCTCACAAGCCACATTCACAACCGTTAGTTATAATTGATTCTGTCGATCAAAACTCATCTTATGAAATTGTTTACTTGATCTAAACATCTGATGATAAACAAGCAGCAATCTATACACATAATTAATCTGTCATAATAAATATTAGCGAGTCACACAGTGCTGTTTTCCATCTTTTAATCGCTTTAATATTACATATAAATTTTATTCATTTTATGCAAACCTCTCCCAAACGACTTTTTTATGGGGATGTTTGAAGGTCTCGAGAGGGTTTACTCTAAATTAACTATCAATATTATATTAATATTGTTACATTCCTCGATACAAGTCAGTTTGACACTCAAATAAGTGTTTCCAAACCGTAGAATCATTTGTCACCGATGATCGAAAAACGGGGCAATCTCGCCATTAGAGACGAGTGTTGCGTATTACGCAACAATTTTTTTAAAAAAGGCAGGAAAAAAATACATCGCCGTTACAATTCATTTCTTTCTTTTAAGATACATATTCATATGCCTTAAAACTTTGCATTGTTTATATGTTTTGAAATTGGCTTAGTAGCGCAAAAATTAAAATTGAAAATTCGTCATGGCGAGAAACGCAAAAATAAGGAAATTAAAGTAAGTTATATATTATTTCAAATGAATGATGCAATTATTATTTATAGCATAATAGGAAGGCACTATGAGCTTATGTCGAAATATAAATGTAATTATTTCCCTGTAGTTTATCAAAGTGTGCAGCCTCCAGAAAATTGAATGTTGTGTATACGCAACATAGGCACTAATGTTATAGAACTTTTTACATGTAAAAATACAGATTGTGTTTATTCTTCTGGAATAATATTATATAACATTTATATAAACTTACTATAGACAAATCTTGAAAAGACGTCATTCAAAAAAATAAAATTTCAGATATACTGGCTTGGATTCGAACCCCGTACCAAGAGGTTACAGGCTCTATACACCTGGAAGCCACGGCTCTATTAGGCCAAACCCAACCCAAACCCAAGCTTTGTGCTCAAATATAAGATTTATTTCTTTACTAATTGTAATGTATCACTAAGCCAACCGTCTATCCACTAGGACTATAGCACTCACTTGCTTTTTTACTCTATTTCTTGACTAATTTGTATCACTTCATTTTATTTTAGATTTACTGTAGAGGATGCCATTGATTTGATAACTGCTGACTCTCTGACTCTCGATGAAATTCGATATTTTGACAATGATAATATAATTGTCAATGTTGATGTAGTATTTGGATTTCCTGATAAAGACAAAGTTGCTGAGCATTTAGATAAAGAAGATCAACCGGATGGGAACCCTAACTCACTGGAGGACGTGATCTACTAAAATCAATCCTATTAAAAAGTCAAATATCCTAGAACTCTCAACTGAAGATGATTATCAAGTCGAAAATCAAAGAAGAGATCCAAAGACTGCAAAAAATTCCCGAATATGAAAACGAGATAGGACGAGAACGTTGCATTATAATAATAATAAATATAATAATAATAATAATAAATAAAAGCTTTATTTTTAAAAAACTTTTGGCAAACGCAAAAGAAAATAGATAAAAA
>JAYJLU010726582.1:0-11642 GCA_036873645.1 Minona dolichovesicula | reverse complement strand
ATTATTTACGCTCACTCCCTTTTAGGTGTTTTACCTGTTTTTAATATAGTTGAGCGCGCATTGAAAACCAGGTAAAACACCCAAAAACTAGTGAGCGTAAATATTTTTTATTATTGAGCGCCCAACAATGATTTTTATCTGGTTCATACAGTTTTTCACGCTCTTTTTTATGAATAAAGAATCACCTCAATAGCTGCTATAGTTATTGAGTAATTCAATCTCAAAGTTAACGTTATTTACATGTATTTCAATAGTAGTTGGCATTTTTCTACCACCCAGAGTCAAAATCTATTATTAAAAAAAGGAATCTCTTTTAAAATCCGATAACGCGGCGTGCAGTAGAGCTCTGCATTGGAGCTATGTCTGGGTAAATCTATAAATAGACAATAAGTCTGTGTGTCTTACATAGTTCATGACTTAAACATTATAAGCATGGGAAATTATCATCACTAGGTTAGAGAGATGCTCGGAAAGATACAGAATGGAGATGAGCACAGAAAAGAGCAAAATCCTGACTAACAGCAACACGGAGCTCCCACCAACTAATCCCACAACTGAACGGTCAGCGCCTAGAGGAAGTTAGTTTTGGCAGGGATACCTTTTGGTTAGGTTAGTTAGGTTTAATTACTTGGGAGCTGTTATAAACAAAGTATTCCAACACTGCAGAATAAATCAAGACAAGAATCACAAAAGCAACAATTTCTATGACTGGACTCACCAATATCTGGAAGGGCAAACAAATCAGCCCCAAGGTTAATATCAACCCTTTACAATACGTTGGTCCTTTCTATTCTTCTCTATGGTCGTGAGAGCTGGATTCATTACTTCAGATACAGAACAAAGAAGAATTCGTGCATTTGAAACGAAGTCACTAAGAAAGATCCTCCAAATGTCATACAAAGAGAGGAAAACGAACGAATACGTAAACAACAAGATTGAAGAATTGGCAGGTAAACAAGAACCTCTCCTAATCACAAACATGAAGCGCAAAAATTAAGTTGGTTCGGACATGAAAGTCACTCTCGAAAAACCTTGCATCCTGCAAGGCAGAGTCGAAGGCTCGCGGAGGCATGGACACCCACGGAAATCGTAGCTCAACAACACTACTCAATGGACGCAAAGGGACATTTCTATACGCTGAACCAGCTGGCGGAAGACAGAAAGAGATGGAGAACGTTGGTCAAGGACAGCGAACTGGTCAAGGGACATGATGATAAATATTTAAATATTTCATTTAATGTATTTCGAACGATTATCACTATTTGTTTGACAAAGGTGATAAAATTAAGTGCAAGAGATTTGAAATTTGGACAACAGATTGCGAGCTTGTATGTATTAACAACGATTTAATCAATATCCGGCAAATTAAGAATGTACACGACTTTATGACTGACATCGAATAACTTTATACAAAATGGATTAGTATAAATTACCACCATAAGTTATCTGATACTAAGCGGGCGTTGTATAGAATCATGTGATATTTATAAATTGAGAGAGTTAGCGGGTGATTCACTCTGGATGAGAATGCTCGAATCTAACTGAAGGTATCAACACATTAACACTGATCATACAGGACAAAGTTTATGTAAGATAAACAATCCTCAAGCCTAAAATCAATGAAATTATTCAGAAATTACTAATTATCAAAACGTTTGTCGTCGCTTCATCTCATCTCATCTCATCGAGTTGAAATAAAATAACTGCTTTTCATTCATTCAAAAACTGTAAATTTAAGTTAAATCTATGTACGTATGTATACAATAAATACAAATCATAGCCCAACTTACTTGAGGATATCTGGCTCTTAGTATTTCGTAGGTATGAAGAACTTCCGTGATTGATTCTGGGGGACCTGTATTGTCATTGCGAAATGAAAAGCAGAGTACATGACCAGTAGTTGGTGCTCTGAAGCACTGGTCCGTGGAGAGGCCCCATGGATGATTAGGATCATTTCCAGGTGGATTGGGATAGCCTGCCTTGTTCTGTATGTACAATACTTCCATAGCGCCGCCTGAACTACTATAGGGTGGCGCCTGCCGCCATCGAAACATTGATGGAACAGAGGATGTAGCACTGCCAGAGTTGACCCCGTGAGTAATACCTAGCACATTGTTCGCAATTAGATGAGGAATGATCCCGCGACTTATACCTGCAGGTAAATGAACAAAAGATGATTATAAATTTAGGTAAATCAAATATTCGTACATTACAAAAATTGTATTTTGTAAACCGAGTTTGTTTAAAAGTATGGATAACATCCCTACTAACCAGGTACATCCCGTTGAGATAGAACTCGAAATTTCTTGTTAATAGCAAACATCTCGTCCAATCTGTAACTCGTTTCCAGAGACATGTTAATACCCAAAGGGGTTAGCAGCTCGTACTGAATGTTCATTGCACCCGCATGCCACTGTATGATATTTTCATTTATAGCATTGTGCATAGACATGACTTCCGAATCATTAGGACACTTAAAACAAAATTATATATACCTTAAAAATATCCTACAAAGTATACTTACTTTAATAAATTAATAATGGGATGGTTCTTTAGAGCCTACCTTAATGTGAATACCGGAGAATTTTAAGTTGCTTGGACAGTTAAGATAAAGATCCAGAAGAAAAGGATGTGTGGTGTACCTAAAGGTTTCAATATACCCTCCATCAGTCAATTCTTTAGAGCGCTTGATAGCCTCAGGAAAATATACAGTGAAGTAGGAGTTCAAAACATTTCCAACCAAGCCTTTTTCTGATTTGTCAGAATAGCCAACATCTAATTGAAAGATTAAATTAAAAAATATTCATAACATGAATGAAATATTGTATTTTAGTATTAACATAATATTGAAACATACCAAGGTGGTTCATAAAAATTATATGAACATCAGTCACACCAAGTTGAGGAATCACTTTAGAAAGTGGGGAACTTCCAACACCTTTTTTAAGTTGGTGGGACTAAAATCAATGTATAAAATTGTAAACATGATTGAAAGATTTAAGTGAAATTAATTTAATACATAATAGCTAAAATTCAGCAAATGAACATGAGAATGGGTGAATGAGCTGAATGAATCAAATGTTATTCAAAACCATTATCACAATTATTAATGATGTTAAATCCTTCTTTGAAAAAGTTAAAAGTGTATTTTCTATTAGATGAGTTTTGCAAGACTAAATTTGAAACTTTGGATTATCAATGAGTATTTATGATTCTTTTGTACTTTAACATGAAAATTGAATAATAGTTTCTAGCCTCATTCATCATTCTTGGTAGAAAAACTATGATTTTATAGGATAATATATGATATAGGATTTATAGGATATAAACTAAAATTACTGATATTATGCTGCTTCATTCTTTGTTTTGCAGTATTATATGAATTTCAATCCAAACCTTTATTTTCCAAAACATTATTTGTTTGCTTTTTATAAGTTTTTGAGTCTGAGAAACTAAAAGAAAAAGATTGGGTCTGCATTCTCAAATCTAACTGAGGGTATCAAGACATATCAGTATCATAGTATATTCAATGATATTGAAATTAATCATCAAACAATTAACTTGTTCAAATTTATAAAAGCTGGACTGGTATCACTGTTATTAAAAAATATTCATTTCTAGCATAAATTTATCAGCATTCAATAAAAATTAATGCACCTATTGTTAATTAATTTGGTGGATAAAATATAGGCTTCTAGTATGTTGTAAAAAATATTTTAAAGTTATTCTACATAAATGTTGTTATTTATACATTACTATTAGGAATATAATGAAGGAATTTTCTAAGCATGCCTGAACTTTTTCTTAGATACTGTATTTATGAATTTTTGTTATGATGGTAACTGAAGATATACAAAAAGATTCTATATTATAGGATTTTTACAACCTCAAGAGGTTAATTTGATAATATAGACTTCAAACGGATGTCAGAAAAAACATCTAGTACATATACTTTGTGGCATATAACTATAACTATATAACTGTGGTAAACTATTCTAATAGTATTTTAACCTCAGAATTGTATCACTGGCTAATAAAATGAACCCTATTGGTTATTTGCAGGGTCAACCAAACAAATATTTTTGAATATTATTTGACAGGACAAGAATGTGGGTTATTATATAAGTATTTTATTTAGGTGTCTTATTGAATTACAATAAAAAATATTGCTGGAGGGATAGTAAATTTAGAGATTTTAAATTCTATACAGTATACTCAGAAATGATTTTGGGTTGTGCCAGTATAAATATATAGTGTTTAAATTATTGGTATCAAATTATGAATCAGTTTAAATTATTTGCCTGATTCTCTCAAGGCTTAATTCATAATTATAGAAATGAGAATCATTTAATAAAAGTGTACTACATTAAGAAACTGGATTCAACTAGATTATAGGCATATTTATAATTCACCTTGTTATATTTTAGGATGCTAAAACCCCACAATCACCTTTTGAAATCTCCCAAAAATGTAATTATGTGTTACTATAATATAATTTGATTAAGATTCATTAAAAAATATGGGTGCTAATGCAGTTTAGATAAAAGGAATATATTTTCGATCATTTTCTAGCTTGTAGTTTAGGGTTGGAGTAGTAATAATATCTAATATAATAATGTACTATAATAATATATATATATATATATATATATATAAACATACAAAAATATGAAATAAAAATACTAACAAGGCATTCATTTACTAAACAGCATATTTCAAACAGAAACAATATAACAACAGCTGATTTCATTTCGCCCGAAAATAATTCGGCGGCCTAAATTCAGCGGCTATAAAGATATATTTAAAAAGTGAATATTTAAACAATATAGATTATTTAATTTGTTGTATTTTAAATGTTTCCTTCCTTATTTTTTTGGTTTAAGAGTTTAAAAATTTTGGACCAGAAACATATTTACATTTTTGTTTTTATTCATCAAAAGTATAATCTAACTTCAGAGATAAATAGAGCCTTATTCAACAGATCTTCCTGGGCGACAAAAAGTGTAATGTTTGCCAATAAATAGTGAAATTTTATAATACGACATTATATAACATCATAAAACCTCTAAATTGAGTTGTAAGATGTAAGTACAAGCAAAAAACTGTATTTGATGTAGATTCATTATTTTTTGTGACTCAGTAAAGTAATATGATTTTCAGCAATTTAAAAAAATTGAATTATTTCCAAACTATGTACAAATAAAAACGACTCTTTAATAAGACAATTTCATCATAAATTGTCACTTTGGTACCGAAAATATCTAGCTGACTAGATAATTGATAAAATTGCAGCATATTTAGCCAAATTGAAAACTAGCCAACTAGATAATATTATTATAGCATAACTCATCTCTGTGGTACCACTATATCTAGTTGTTTTTATTTGCAGCGTAATCATTATAATTTGTTAGAATAAATATGCAGTAATGCTTGATTAAAATCTATAAATTAAACTTTGTATAGATAAGACTAACAATAAAATATAGACAATTTTTTAAATCAAAGCAAAATATAAACGTAATTATAATGTGAACCTATTTTAGTTTGTCTTAAAAGTATAGACAAAGTTTGTTTTATAACATTTTAAATCACGATATATGTACATATAAATTAAAAGGTCACACATTAACTCAATCAAAACTGTATACCACTAAAACCACATAATATTGATGAATATACATTCATACACAAATCCTTATACAGTGTACTAATATTGTAAAACCATTGACTGTAGAAATTATTCACAACCAGTATGACATTTCAACTTAGTAGTAAATAAATAAGATATCAAAACACAAACTATACATGAATATAGGGAGGGTAATTATGGAAATTGTGATGGCATACTCTTAAAATTTCAAAAAATACACCACATAAATCAAATGATAAAATTGAAAAGTGAAGCATATATAAGCAGTTACATACTACTCATTTTAAAAATTTATGATTTATTTAATTCAGCAATATATAATACTCACAAAAGAAATACTCCTATCATGACCAATGACATTGATTAATTAAATATTGAAATTTTGGATAAAATAAAGTAGATTCCTAGAAATAAATCTAAAATGTTTAAACATATTGGATAATTGAACACTTTTAAAAGTTTCCCAAAGGTATTCAATTAATTGGAATGCATATATCTGTTACAAAATTAAACAAATACCAAAAATGTACAGAATTAGTTTAATATATTTAAATAGATTCAGTTGATAGAAGGTTTTGACTAATCATTTTCTTACTACGGAATATATAACTATAAGTTAGAATCCAAGTGTCATTTATGTAAATAGACTAGAGCCTGAAGTTTCTCTTTATACCAGAATATCCAGAAATGGTAATTTGTTATCATGTTCTGTTTCATGGATAAATTTAAAATTGGTAGATGGAGATGATGTTCAATTGATTCAGGAGGGTAACAGCATCATCAGTCAAGAAGGAAATACTAAAAAGGAATCAATTGTCCATGTACTGGCATTAAAAGCTGGTCTTTGATAGGCTGGCATCTTTTAGTTTTGTTCTACATGACCCATAAAGATATTGGTGAGAAGTGGTCCTAAAGGACTGCCCATTGTTACTGCATCTATTTGTTTGTACAGGGAATTATTAAATGAAAACTGAATAGGGGTGTTGGTATTTGGTTGAATTATTTTAGTAGGTATTGACCATGGTGATAGTTTCATGCAAAGGTATATTAGTAAATAACACTGAAGACATCAAAGGACTTCATCATCATAGAGCATAAGTCATGGAATGAATCTGGTCTATAAACTGAAAGGAATATTCAATTTTAAAATTAGATCAATAGATTTTGTAATCAAACATTCAATGCAAATATACACATACAGTAGACTACAGTATAAGATCAGGAAATAAAATATTGATCATTTAAATACTTTTTAGTCTACCTAACTGAACCTGTGAGCATAATGTATTACTACACAGATGGGGTAATAAATGGGCTTATAACTTTAATAGGAGATGTGCCATAATGTATTTATGCATTTCCATGATAATAACATAGTCCTTGCCTTTTTCTTCAAAATGTTTTCAGCTAGATTCATTTATAAAGTTAATTCAGTTAGGGAAATACCAGTAAGTTTTAATGCTTTTCACAAACGTTTAGGCAACTTATTATTGTCAAATGCACCACACAAGGAAAAACAAATACCTACATAGTATAACAAAATTCAGCAATAAATTAAAACAATAAAATTTATTGATTTAATTTCACTCATAGAGTAATAATACTTTCTACTCTTGATGTCGATTGTTGTTCTTTGATGTTGGTGTCAGGTTTATGATATTGAAATCCAATTAGCCTCTTTGAAATGAAGGTTGATGGCATTGTTGTCTCCAGTCAGGACAGAATATTGTGTATATGGAATGACATGTCTGACTATGTTTATATTACTGAGCTCTGTTTGTGTCTTGTGCATGTTCTATGTATTGTTTATGTAGCATATTTTTCTTATTATATATTTTAGTGTACGTCTAAATAATTCAATCTCAAAAATTCGTTCTCAAGTTCCACAACTCAATTTTAGCATGGAGGTTGATCTGTATCAGAAAACTGAACAAAACTTTAAAAAATTGACAAATCAAGAATTGAATTTGATTGATCGAAAGCATATTATTTTAAAAACCTCTCCATCTAATGAAGGTTTGCAAATTAGATTAATGCAATGGAATATTTTTGCACAAGGTTGGTTAAAAGATTTTACTCATTAAATACTTATGTATATTTTCTATTAAATTTCATTACCATTAATTTATGTCATGTGCATATTATTTGGTGAATTGTTTGAATGCTGATCTCTTTCATATAGGTAATCGATTCAAAGATGTCATTGATAAATACTTACTCACTTAGTTAGGTCTCGCTCCCGCCCTTTACCCAATTGACAAATGCTCTCCGCTTAACTCTGAGCTTTATGTCCGTAGTTTGATTGTCATTAGCATAGAGTAATAACAGATACACAGAGGTTTCACTCTCAAAATATTGAAATGCATATCGATGGTTTGTCGCTGTCACGGCTGACAAATTCCTATCTCCACCATTATAAAACTATGAATTTCAATTTATCGCCTCTCCTAAACGCCTTCTCTGATTTTAATAATTCGCTCATCGAAAGAACGTAGACATTAATCGCTTTTCCAAAAATATAAGAATTATTAAAATCAGAGAAGGCGTTTAGGAGAGGCGATAAATTGGAATTGGTAGTTTTATAATGGCTGAGATAGGAATTTGTCAGCCGTGACAGCGACAAACCATCGATATGCATTTCAATATTTTGAGAGTGAAACCTCTGTCTACTAATTATCTCCAAATGTTATCCTGTCGCTGAATTCAAAAATTCACTCCACTCAACAAGGCGACTTCTCTACCGTGGTTTATCAATATAAATGAACGTGTAGTCAAACGTATATCGGTCGACGTACTAGCCGCGGACTGTCTTGCAGTATCGCCGAACATTTGCCAAACTAAGTTACATCGCAGTGAAAAAGAAACACCTGTTCTTCACTAACTAAACACTTGATGACCAACATAATGTGCCAGGGATCTGTTTAAAATTTTCACATACTGTTTAGAGTAAAGACAAGTCGCATCTAGCCTTTTTAGAGGCGATCGCCATCGCTCACAAGAAACCTCAATGCATTTATTTATTTCATTTTATTGATCAGTTATATTAAGTATCATTCCACTTTCCCCAATATCTGATCAATCAATCCGATGACGTAATCTTCCCTGCAAACTTTATTCACTTGTATTCCCTGTCTCCGTTCTCTTATTATTTACGGATGTGTTGTACCACTGATGAGATGAGTGCTCGTCGAAACTAAAGTTTGGTGTCAAATAAACTTGCTTAGGAAACCTTCAGCGTTACTTTTTATTATCAAATATAAATAGTGTAATTCAGACATACTATGACACATCTATTTTTATATTCAATTTAAGCTAATAAAATTTTCATAGAACCTAATTTTACGAATCATCATTCTTAATTAGTTTTCATTGTAATCTAATATTTTAGGATTTGCCGAAGGATCCGCCTTTATTTTATGTCCACCGGAAGCATTGACAAGACAGCACAGATCCATCCTTCAAAAGTTTGAACTTTTGCGATTTGAAGCCGATATTATTTGCACTCAAGAAACTGATTTATTTCCCGATTTCTTAACCTATCTCAATGAGAGTAAAACACCGTTCTACAAGGGAACATTCTTTGCTAAACCACTTTCCGCTTGTATTCGTATGCCCAATAACTGTGGTAAAGATGGTCACGCGATTTTTTATCGCTCCGACAAATTTCATCTTTTGGAGGAGGACCACTTTTTATTCGAGAATTTAGGTAATCATGGTGCTCTCTTGGCTAAATTTCAGTCAATTCAATACCCAGAGATAACTTTCGGTGTAGTATGTACACATTTAAAAGCCAAAAAACCATATAGTAATGTAAGAACGTTCCAAGGTAACAAACTGCTTTCCAGATTATCTGAAAAATATCGAGACCTACCTCTCTTTATTTGCGGCGATTTCAATGCCACACCGGATGAGCCAGTGATGCAAGCCATAATGTCTTCCGATCTTCAGTTGGACAGTGCCTATCGATATTTGCATCCTAATATGGAGGAGCCGGTCTTTACCACTTGGAAATTTCGAGGTCATGATGGTCAGGTAGAGAGTGAATCTTGTCACACTATTGACTATATTTTATTTAATAAAAATAAAGCAGAATTATTATCTTTATTCGAATTACCAAGCAAAGAAGCGATTGGCGAAAAGGCCTTGCCTAATATGAGTTATCCTTCAGATCATCTGTCGCTGATAGCTGATTTTTACATTGGTAACACATAATATTCTATTTTCTACTGCACTTTCTGATACCTATTGCATCTGTATATTACATAATATTGTTTTTTAATCAATGTTATTTCTAAAATTATGTAAAAATCCGTTTATTCTGTAGGTATATGTATTGTACATCTACTTTTGAATTATTTTACTTCTACTATAATTGATGGGAGATTATTTTTGACAGATTTTGGATTATTTTATGTGGCTGTAAAAGTAATATCTTCCATACGGCTAATTTACATCATAATTATTATTATTTATCAAAAGATTATTCTATCGTTTTGGTATTTTTGAACTTTTTTTTTCATTTTACGCTATATCAATCTGACTATAATATAGTACTTAAACATATGTAGTCAATAATTATTTGATACAAATATTAAAAATGTATTAAGTACTATATTATAGTCAATAAAACTCGTAAACAATAATGAGAATTTAATTTTTCTATCATTTATAAAGTTTATATTTGCACACTAAAATCTATTAAATGTTTTATTCATATAATTTACCTACAATTTGGAAATATGCTTAAACACTAATATTCAAACAATATACAAATGAATTGATCAGTTCACGCATTTGATAAAAAGCTTATATATATGAGTCCTCTCCAAAGTTGAGCGACTTATTGAGAGGAAACTTGTAAAGGGATGGATGAATCAGATAAGATTGTTAAGGCTCTAGTTATGTTATCATAATAACATTGTTGTTTAAATTCGTGTGATAAAGTCTGTGATGATTTTAAACCATAGAGATAGGTAACTATATATAGGTATATACTGTATTATATCTCTATGTTTTAAACATAAGAGGATACTGCTTCGGTAATCGAATTATATACTGTAAATATTATCAGTAATATTATGTAAATCATTTCTTTGTTAAATTAAATGTTTCCTGTATCTCTCTACTATGTGTTATGCCAAATTTCCTAAGTATTATTTAATATGAAGAAGGTCATAAAATTTACTATTACATATGAAATTGTTTTGTATAAAATTATTTGCTTTTAAGATTCATTATAATATGTACACCTAGGAGTTTTATTGTTGTAAAATGTATGTATACAACACCATAAAACAAAATGAATTTTGAATATTTTTAATAAAATTAAATAAAAGCTATTAAATGTTGTTTTATCAAAAATATTAAGTACTATTCGTCGCAGTTTCAATTATATAATAATAATAATAATAAACTGTATTTGTAATGCGCTTCAAAACACTAAAGTTTCTCTAAGCTATCTTAGCAATTAATAACCTGAGTTAAACAAACAAGAAGTATCGGTTCTCGGGAGTACGTATACTATATTTACATAATATTGAAATATTGATCAAGGTCACTAAGTTTTACAAAGCATAAACACTTTGCTGAATTACCTGTAAACAATCAGTTTTATGAAACGCCGTTTTTTTTGGCGGACCCTATATTAGAATTATGGAATTATAAAATCAAAGCTGAGAAATGCTAAATTAAACCACAACCAATTAGAGCTCTGGTCAGAAAAGTACGACCTGCATGGTTTCTCAAATATAGCGCCGCAGACCGACAATCGATTACCAATATATAATAAGTATATTATTTAGAAACACAGATTACATAACATTTGTATTTACAAATAGAAATAATAATAATTTATTTAGGAAAACACAATGTAGGTACATGTACAATATAAAAAAGAGGACACATAATTATAATACAAACAGTTTTCCATGGAGTCAAAAACAGTACGATTACTGATCTGGTTGACCCCATTAGGTATTTTGTTTAAGGATTA
>JAYJLU010725471.1:0-11659 GCA_036873645.1 Minona dolichovesicula | reverse complement strand
CCTTCTGATTATAATTTCGGTCGACTTCTTTTCATTTAGGTGTAAGTTGTTGTCATGAGCCCACTGTTTTATGTTTTATTTCTGAAGACCTGAGATATTTCAGCAAGAAATGGTCTGGGTGCACTGGTTTCATATCGCTAGAGGTAACAGAGAAGACTAGGGGCCCTATGGCAGAACCCTGCATGACACTAGAATTGATTTTGGCATAGACAGAAGTGTTGTGATTAAATTTAGTGCAGTGTTCGTGACCATCAAAATAGCTGACCAGCCAGTTATAGATATGATCGTGAAGGGGCAATTCGGAGAATTTGTCTAGCATTGTAGAATGCCGTATTGTGTCTACTATTATGATATTAATAGTAGACGTGTTACTCAATCCATTAGACTTTTAAATAAGGCACTATCGCCAACTCACATTCTTAACAAAATTCTTCCACCATTTAATTACAATAGAAAACGATTTATTTTGCTTTATTGCCGGACTAAAAGACGGCTTGATAGTTTTATACCAGTAGTATTCTTTATAACAGTAACTGATATATTATGTATCTACTGATACTTATTTTACTAATCTTGATCATTTTTTAAAAATTTATTTTTGGTATTGTAATCCAATTCATTATCATTATTCACTCATGTTTCAGATTCCCATTTTTATAAAAGAAAGGTAAATTTTAAAAAACAGAATTAGTGCGCGAAAAGATTAAAAAAATTATTGCTTAATGATCATTAGTTCCTTTTTTAATTTCAGGAAGACAATTGGCTCCTCAGGTTTAGGTTTATATACCTAAATTAGGAGAAGATTAATAAGTATAATAAGTAGGTATTATAGGAAAGATGAGGTATATAGAAACTTTTTTATGACAAAAGTACCTACAGCATGCAAGACTAAAATATACACAAACAAAAACAGCATACAAGACAACAAATATACTTTTACATAATACACGACGACAAAGGGACAATAATTTATTTAATAAAGTTCCACTAATATTTGTTATTAAGCATTTTTGTTGCCTCCAATTTGAGGGTTTCTCTATTTTTAATGTTTTTTTATTTTATTAGGAAGACTATTCCATTTAATTATAGCTTCATCTTGAACTTTATTAGTATAATCATATGAATTGGCACTTGTTTGTAAGTTTAGATAGTTTCTAAGATAGTATCTATTTTGTATTGGTAATATATTTTTTTTGTTATCAAATATTAGTATCAGTCTTAGGAAAGCCTGATCATGAACTTTTAGTATTTTACATTCTTTGTGTAATGATTTGTTTTATAATATTTTATTTTGCTATAAAGAGTATTTTTAGCAGTCTATTTTGGGTTTTTTGAAGTAGATTTATCCATTTTGTATAAATTTAAAGATAAATTTAAAGTCCAGATGGAAAGTATTATTCTAAATGACTATTATATATCAAATGTTTAGAGTTGCTTCAATAAACCTTCATTTTGAAATTTATATATTTGTTGATATATTGGTTGATTTGTTCTTTTAATAAATATATATATAGGTATATATAACACTTTATATAACTTTTATATAACAATTCTATTATATCATCATTTAAGTAACAATTTTACGTACATTCTATAACAATTCTTGAGTTCTGTAGCAGTAATTTTATTCTATTTTATTACTTTATAAGCACTAACATTTTCCTTACATTTTATAACAATTCTTGAGTTTTGTAATACTAACTCTTATTTTTATTTTATAACACTGTTCTAGGGGTCCTTCCCGATCACCGAAAGGTGCCTAGGGAAACTATTTTTGTAAATTTTGTAAATTTTATCTTTCCCTGAATAAACATATTATTATTACTTATCAGGTCTTGTAGATAGGATGGCGAGCTGCCGTTGATTGTTCGGTGGATGTGCATAATAGCTTTGCAATTGATTCGTTTTTCGTTTGGTAGCCAATGCAATTTCTGAGTTTCTGAGCAATTTGAGTTTGTAAGCCAATTAGACCTGGTGCGGCGAGTCTGACTGCAGCATTCTGTACGCGTTGTAATCTTGAGATACGATATTTTGGAAATCCAATTAGAATGGAGTTGCAGAAATCTAAGCGTGATAATACCAGGGAAACCACAAGATGTTTGATGCAGTCGGTAGGAAGAAATCGCGAGAGAAGAAGCAAAGTTTACACACTTCGGATACGTGATTAGAAAACGTCGACGATATATCGAAGATAACCCCAAGATTACGAGCAGTTGCTGATGGAATAATTACATTGTTGTTAAAGCGGAGTGTAATTGGAGAAAGAGCAAGTATTAAGTTTATTGAAAAGATGGAATATAGATTGTGATCGATGAACTTTTTAAATCAATATAGTAGGTAACCAAGGAATTTAAGGCATGAAACTTGGCTAAAATTCGCTCGATTTTATTAATCAAGTTTAATTTATCAGGGTCTGTATATCATGATTTTGGTCGTCAATGTTTAGTGATAGTTTATTTTTGTTGCAATATAAAAGAATGTTGTTTAGCGAGTAACAACAGTATAGCAACATACTATATTTTATTCTGGAGCAAAACAGATCTGTGATTGTATAGAATGAGAATAGTGTCATCTGCATGTACGACTGGGTAAACTGATGACATAGATCTAGGTCAAATGTATATAGTAGGAAAAGAAGGGGCCCAAGAATACTTCCTTGTGGGACACCCACTGTGAGATGATTTTTATTACCAACAGAGCTTTTTATTTAAACTTTAAATTTGCGATTATGGAGAATAATGTGAACTATTAAGTTCCATTTTCTGAGAAGTTAAAGTTACTCTTATAGTTTATCAATTAAATATAGATATTGTTGATAGTGTCAAAGGCTTTACTAAGGTCTAGCAAGATGGTACAAACAATATATTTTTTTTTGAAGAGTACCACTACCGATATTAGGTTATAAATATTATTATATTTATTATATAATAACCTCTATACAGCGCTATTCAACATTTCATTCCCGAGAGTCCTTAGCCGGGATTCGAAAAAATAATCTCTATGTTTGATTCAACCTCCAGTTGAATTAGCACGCAGCATAAGAAAGCTTTCAAATTGTCATTCTTTTGTAGAGAGCGCTGGCCGAATGGTTAGAACGCTGGGCCACCAATCCAGGGGTCGAGAGTTCGAATCCCGGATAAGTGCTCTCGGGAATGAAATGTTGAATAGCGCTGTATAGAGGTTATATAATAATAAATATCATTATTGTCAATCCTATCATATATATGATTCATCATGAAGGTGCAAGCAGATGAAGTACTGTGATTTGCTCGAAAACCATGCTGATTTATAGAGAGAAGGTTTTTCTCTGACAAATATGTAATTATTTGGTTGTACATTATTTGGCGTTCCAGAATCTTTCTATAGCTAGGTAGGATTGATATGGGGAGATAATTTTTAACATCCTTCGCATTGCCATTTTTATAAATAGGGATGATAGAAATGGCAATGCGAAGGATGTTTAGCATGCAATAAATCATGTGCCATATTATCTTATTTTTTATGCTTTTAATATAATTATCACAACCTAGGTATAGCTAGACATTACATCGTAAGCTTGATGTGTATTATGCTATATCGTGGAAAATATATATAACCTGTTATTTAGAATAAAATTTGTTTAAATTTGAATTATTTACCATAAGTTTCACTTATGGCGTTAGAGCTATTCTAAGCTAAATCTGTGTTCATGTAAAATAAGTATTTGTGAAACTATATTTTTATTTTGGGTATGTAAAACAGTTAAATGTGGAATTTTTATTACAATATTTTGTTTTCCAAGTCACAAATAATATTTCATTCTTTATTAAAAAAATTTCCTTCCCCTTTAATCAAATTACTTTGATTTTTTATGGAAGTTTTTATATACATAAATGAAAACCTTAATTATATGCCAAATTAATATTTTTATAAATTAATATTTTGACAATATTACAGTTTATACAATTTCTTGCAATCAAATATATTAGTTTATGCAATTGATTCTTATAAAACAAAACTGTTTTCTTGAAAATGTTATATTAAAATAAAAACCTTAATTATATGCCAAATGCACTTAACTTGACTATTGAAACATTCAAATTTATCTGTCTATATTTTATCCATCAATGAATAAATTATTTAAACTATTTCACACTTTTAATCTAAAGACTAAGGTATGAATAGTTAAGAAAGCTAATATGAGAGTTCCTAACTGGTCTAATAAAATTCTCTTCAACACATGAACTATTTATAAAAGATTAAAATTAACAAAAAATATAAGGACATCTTACAAATTACTACAACCCCAATAAAAGGACCAATATACACTGCAAATAAAAATGACTAGATATTGTGGTACCACAGAGACAAATTATGCTATAATTTATATGAATATCTAGTTGGCTAGTTTTCAATTTGGCTAAATATGCTGCAATTTTATCAATTATCTAGTCGGCTAGATATGAGTGACAAGTTATGAACAAATTATAGTCACATCTAGTTGGCTAGATATTAGCCAGTTAACAATTTATAATGAAATTGTCTTATAAAATAGTCATTTTTATTTGCAGTTTATCTAAATAAATTACATAATCTATTCAACTTGCTCAAATGAATGTCTATGAGAACATCAACAACTGATGAACTGTATGACAGTCCAAGTCAACTAAGGGACCATGGACAATTACATTTCGTCACACTTAGGGGAAAATCCGTTAAGGTGTGACGAAAGTTCACTTTCAGCACAAGTTTATCAAATTCACCATTCACAGTTTATTCAGAGAAGATTTTTTAATAATTTGGTAAATTTAAAATTCCGCTATTGGGGGGAGGGTGGGTTTGGAGTTAGTGGCCATTTCCCACTAAGTGTAATGAAATGTAATTGTCGATGGCCCCTAAGTGATAAATCAATAGGATGACAATACACAAACTATACATGCATATGGAAGGTAATTAATTCTTATAGAGACCTCTGGTCTGGCTTACTGGCATACTTTTAAAATTCTATTTTCATAAAAATTACCCTAAATTCATAACCGAAGCATTCTTTTATAAAACAAAAAGTTACCTATAACTTATATTATCTATATGTATTCTAATATTTCTAAATAAATACAACTTTGAGTACATGTACAGAATAAAGAGTTTAGGCATTATATTATTTATGATTACAGAGTTATTATAAGCTCATAGGACCCAGAATCTGAACACCTTTTCTCCCATCTTTGTTTGGGAGCTCCTCTACCATTGTCCCTGAACTTGTCTCCACAGAATCTCTTTGTATTTATCGCTCTCTGACTGTTTCTGTTTGCATTTTTGTTCGGAAAATGATTCTGGAAGTCTAGTGCTCCACACACTATTTGTTATTGCCAATTTTGCCTTCCTTTGCATATTCTCTAATGATTTTCAGCCAAGTTTGATAGTGCTTCCTCACTTTGCTATCTCTTGGATTCTGTTCTAACTGCTGACTTAAAAAGCTTCAATTTAAGGCAAGTTTTTCTTCCTTGTTTGCCTCACCAGATAGGGTTTGACAGTAAGTTAGGTAGGGGAATCCCAAACCTGCCAACAGTCCTGATTTTTTTAAAATCTGTGCATCAAAAAAGTTTGTCTTTTTTGTCTCAACTGTATCCAATTGTAATTTGAGTATACTCTCCATCAAAAGGAAAGATATAACTGCCATGATCACTGATAAATTAAAATCTCTGGTTGTATTTTGTTTGCCTGTGATATTGTCAATGTAATGACAGGAGCTGGAAGAAGTGGTGTCATTGCATTTCTGCCTAAAGTCAACAAAGACATTCTGTTATCACCGTGTGTATGTCATCTGCTCAACTTGATTACTAAGAAAGCATTGTCTAAGTTACCCATCAGTATTGGTGTTATTCTTGTAGATATTTTTTACTATTTCTGCCATAGCATTGAAGAAAAAAAGGATTCAAGATGATACATGGACAGTAATTGATCTAAGAAAAGCAGCCAAACAACAGTGTAACTCAGCCAAGACCATGATATGCATCATGATCCAAAACTATTTTTAATCTACTATTAACTGGTCTGTTAACTAGTTTGTTACTCACTAGTTTATCATAAACATTTTTATTTTTAAATAATATAAAAAATAAGTTTTAGTAACATGTTCTGATACACACTACACCATCTTAACAATTTCAAAACCAACAATCTTATGGATCAAGATTTCATGGATTAATACTTTTTTTCATAATTTAAAACACCATTGTACTACAATAGATAATAGTATTTTTATTCTTAAATGATTAAAATGGATTTGCATAATTGAGTATGTTTTTTTTCATGTTAAGTTAGAAATCAAATATACGGGTGTGCCGAAAAGAACCAAGCCACTGTATTAATAGACTGTAATACTTAACCAATTAATTTCAAATTTTGCATGTTGTTTTTCCAACATATTTGGCAGTAAAATAGGAAGTTTAGTTGTGTTATCTTTAAGAGCTTTCGAGTAATGTTCACTTTAAAATTCAGGTTCATAAAAGTATGTGCATAGAATTTGTGATTTGTGTAGTAAGTAACCTTTATTTACAAATCAGTATTTCATTTTCAAATCACTAAAGGAATTAATCAACATAAAAAAAGAATCTGCAACAAGCTAAAACTTAGAATTGGTGTTCAATGTGTCCACCATTTGTTTGAACACAAGCCTGGAGCCGATATCGCCACTGGTCAATCGATGCATCGATGCAGCATTGGGAGATGTTGTTCCACTCTTGTTCTATGACAACACGCAGCTGATCCACGTTGTTAAAAGGACCATGATTGTAGACCTTTTGTTGTAGGATTCCCCACACCCTGTAGTCCACCGGGTTGAGGTCGGGACTATTTGCGGGCCTGGTTCAGTAGTACCTTAATTGTCCACCTTCTTGATGATATGGTCTACACCGCTCCTTGACCAGTTCTTGTTAGGAATTCTCTTATCATTCTACGAGCGGACCAGCCTTGTTGTCATAAGTTTTGGATAAGAACATTGTCTTCTTTGCTGTACAATGGCATGAGAAATTTTCAGACTTGTGAGTTAGATTGAACAGCAGTATTACAAAATCTGAAATAGCGATCTGTTTATAACAACTGAAGGACTGGAGTGAGTAGAAATCATGATGAATAGAATCAGTTAAACACCACTGGTGTTTCATCTATGTACATACTTTTATGAACCTGAATTTTCAAGTGAACATTACTCGAAAGCTCTTAAAGATAATACAACTAAACTTCCTATTTTACTGCCAAATATGTTGGAAAAATAACATGCAAAATTTGAAATTAATTGGTTAAGTATTACAGAGTCTATTAACATTTGAATACAGTGGCTTGGTTTTTTTCGGCACATTTCGATTTTTTATGATATACCTGTATATATTTTTAAAATTCTATTAAGTTGTGTCATAATAGATAGTTAAATCTATATTTATTGATTTTATACCCCACTCCGGTCTTTATTCTATTTTATATGCTTCACACTATAATAGGTGTGACCATAGAGTAATAATAGTTTCAATAATTTTGTATTATTACTCTATGGGTGTGACATTATAAAACTTCAGGTGATATTGTTCCTAAAATTCTGGTTCTACTTTTAGACACACAATGGGTGGAATATTTAGTCGGAAAAAGACCGCTAAACCAAAGAAACCAGAGCGTGGTGTCCCAGTGAATGATACCAACAATCATCATCCACCACCTAATATACCCAATAATCAAT
Source organism: Minona dolichovesicula (assembly GCA_036873645.1). NCBI lineage: Eukaryota > Metazoa > Platyhelminthes > Proseriata > Monocelididae > Minona > Minona dolichovesicula. The sequence continues at coordinate 3,948 of JAYJLU010725471.1, read as the reverse complement.
CCTATCCCCCTGTTGTACCTCCAGCAACACCAAGTACGCACGTGCCTCAACGAGTTCTCGCCAGAGCGTTATATACTTATGAAGGACAAAACATTGATGATTTAAGATTTGAAAAGGGTGATTATATGTTTGTCCTATCTAATCTCGGTGAACCATGGTGGCTGGCGGAGCACACTCGTTCAAGAGAAAAGGGATATGTTCCCAGCAATTATGTTGTTATCGATGATGGATTACCGACCTCGCTAGATTCGTGGTTTGATATTCCAAGAAGGGAATGTGAGAAGCTTCTTCTGAGAATGGGAAATCCCAGTGGAACTTATATCATTAGACCTAGTTCAGGTCAGCAGATATTTTGTACTTTCATTTTAAACGTTGTGAATGAATAGGAACCTTGCTTTTTACAAATATGTTTATCCAAATCATACTGGTTATAACATTAAAAAAAATGATTTTAAAGAATAGTTAGGTTTATAACCAGCAGTTGCGATATATTTGTCTGCAGGACGTGTAGGTAAATGATTCATCAGAATAGTTTCTTGTAGGTAGTATCTGTTTCTGTTATAACAGGTGATAGTGTTAGACAGTAACACTATCTCACGATTTATTTTTGTTGTGGCATGACTGCTATTATTAATATATTCACCAGCACTGTTTTATCGATTTCCTCATTTTCCCGTGTAAAAAGTCATTTTAAAATATTAATGACTATTAATTATTTATTGAGCGAGGTTACTTTTTCATTTCCCTTGTAGTTTCATTTGTTGTATCAATTAGAAATCTTCTTGGAAAACAAACAAACAAACTTGTGCCTCATCAGTTAATTAGTCATCGCTAAAATTTCTGGAAGTTTATTTATATTTATTTTTTGTTCCAGATTCACGACACTTTGCTTTGAGTGTTCGTCACCATGTAAACAATAACTTTTGGGTAGTGAAACATTACAAAATTCGTGCAATGGATACTGGCGGATATTATGTAACCAATAGGGCCACCTTCTCCCATATCGTGGACTTAATTAAGCATTATTCCGGTGAGTGTTCCATATTTCCATAATAATGTACAAATTATTTTAATGCACAGATCATTGTTATTTTATTGAATGTCTCTGACAAAGTCCAAGAGTATATTCGAATTCTCAAAGTTTACTTTGAGCTGGGGGAAATAAGTTCCCCACTTATTAATCCTTCTATTCGTTTCGTTCATCAAAACATGTAAGAAACGGTTTATGGGTTTCAGTAGCTAGTAGCAACTGCACTGCAACCTTGTTCCTTTCTTAATCTTGAATTCAACAATTAATCTCTCATTGGTCATTAATTTTAATATTCTTTTATCATCTGTAAATTTTCCAGTGGTATTGTTATTCCTTGAGTGATTGGGTGTTTATAAATCTACTAATCTAGACTATTTAGTGATATGGTTTTGAGTAGGGGGCAAGCCATTTTATAGAAGAAATCCTAAAATCTAAAACATAAACAAACCTCTTAATTTAAATTCCTTAGTAGTATCAGTTGCGATTTCGAATTAAGTTTCCGTGGATTTCTTTTTCAGTGATAAGAAGCCTTTCAGGTTAATGCTTTGATTTATTGGAGTTCCATCGGCGGTGTTCTCACTATACTATTCTTAAATTTTAGTATTGCCATAATTTAGGGCGACTTTTAGAATGTAAGCTTATACTAATTTTGTTGTTAGCGGAAGTAAAATTATTTTTCCTATATTGATGATAGTTGCCCGTATTCACGAAACGGGATAGGTTAGGATATCCTGAGATAGGCTTATTCTCAGGCTAATTAATAACCTAATTCACGAACCAAGACAAATCTATCCACAAGTGGGCATTTCGATGGACTTTTGGGATAGGTACGTAATTTCAATGGATTTAAAACAAAGGCTGTCTATAATTGATTTTTGAAAATAAGACCACTCCTATTGAAATACATGCAAATTACGCTAACTTTGATATTGAATTATTCAATAACTATAGAATATATTGAGATGATTCTTTTTTCATAAAATAGAGCGTAAAGAACTGTATAAACTATATAAATATCATTGTTGTGCCCTCAATAACAAAAATGTTTTTGCTTACTACTTTTTGGGTGTTTTTACCTGATATACAATTATTTCGCTCAACTTCTGGTGCTATCATGTTGCATAACTGTTCAAACGAATCCTTGTTAAGACGAAATTTATTAATTAAAAAAACACGATCAGTGTATTTAAAAATGTTAACCCTATTATCACGGCATAAGCGTTGTTCTGCTAGATACAAATCAAAAAAGCTGCCATTTTGAAACCTATGGCTGCTATATTTCAGGATAGGGGAAATATTTATACTCTGGACAGAGATATCGGGTATCTCAGGATAGCCTATTCTGCTGTGTGAATCCATAGACTACTATCCTCACCTCAGAATAGGGCTATCCTGTTTTGAGAATTGAGAATTATTTAAGCCATAGAAAATTATGCTAAGAATAGGACTATCCTGTTTCGTGAATACGGGCAAATGTAATCAGAATCTACTGAAAATAGTTTATAGATATATGTACATACAATATCTTATAGCTCGATTTGATAGAGAGAAAATAGAGCTACCAGCAATTCATCAATTTTTAATTAGCTCGTTGTAATACTACCCAAGCTCTTTTTTCAGAAGGAAAACTTGCGTAAAATATGAATAAACACCTCCATCTTACAAAACAATATGTCTTTGATGATAAGAGTATAAGAAAGGGGTAAATTGTCCAGATGTATATTCAATTTGACTCTCTCCACATTTCTATGTCTACTCTATAGTTTAAATACAGTATATGCTTCTCTTCATTTACTTTACAATATCCGTACATCTCATTCATGCATTGTTTTTGTTTCTGTAGCAAACAGCCGTAGTGAGAGATTTCAAAATATGTTTAAACTATGACTTCATTCTTATGTGTTTATATGTCTTATATGCTTATATGTTTAAACTATGACTTCATTCTTCTCTATCATTTTGATTCGCAGAATGTTTGAAAAAGCATTTGACTTCCTGGACTGGCACCATTTATTTATTCTTCCATCTCTTCTTAAAATGACACTGCGTGTAGTTGATTTAAATTACTTGGTGTACTGACTCGATCAGAAGTCTTTTTACACTAGTGATATGAGCTGTCTTATTTCATCTATTAACAAAACATTATTATAATATACAATTAAGTGAACTTTATACATTACTGGTAATGACAATGACAGATTATTTTACTTATAGATCCGATAAGTGGATCTCTCTGTAAATATACATCATGGGGTGGGCTGATGTGACAATCAACTTGTTGGTGAAAACAAACTTCTTTCTATTTGTTGAATTACAATTCTTGAAGAATGCCATGACGATTTTCACAAAAATTACAATCCGACCCCATATCACCCCCTCTCACTAGACTTGATTTTAACGATTGAAATGGAAATGTGGCAAAATGACAAAAGGGTTGAGGATTCCTTATGATTCGTGGATAGCAAATTATTGAAAGTACTAAGACTAGAGTTATTCTGATAATTCAGAACCACACGAATAAGAGTTGAGCAGCGATATTTATTTAACTGGAGCATTGAGTGGACTAACTTCATTCACAACACATTTGAGGCGGATCTCTTAACAATCTAGCCGCCTAATGAGAATATGATATTATAAGAAAGGGATAAGCTAAATTTTTATAGTAACTGCATTCACGTTCAGTGTCAATAATTCGAAAGAAATGTTCACAGTGAAATAACGTAGACTGTGTCTCAAATTATTGTTTTAAATTAAATTATCTGCATAATTGAGTGCATAGAGTAAGTATACACAGAAATATTTGGATATCGATATTTCCCTACCAAGTGACAGAAAATCCTGTCTCCACCATTATAAATTGGTGAAGTTCAAATTGTCATAACGACGAAATTCAAAGGCGGATTTTAATAATTCTTTTA
>JAYJLU010723250.1:0-11673 GCA_036873645.1 Minona dolichovesicula | reverse complement strand
TTCTCGCTTCTGCAGTGACGTCACTACAGTAACACTGCTTCCTATCCTGCACAGCACACACTACTAGTGATCTAGGTGGTATGCCGTGGTGACCAGAAGTGACTGCAGCTCACTGCAGTGTGTGTTTAGATAGTCAGATGCAATCTAAACTAAAATTAACAGTGATTAGCAATAAGTTAATGATCAACCTGGTTAAACTTTTTGCTCTTGCTCGCCAGTGTACAGTCGTGTACAGTGCCGCAGTCGTACTACCATTTTAGACGGAAAGAGAATTTCGAAGGTTTTCGAATACTTTGTTTATTGTAGGATCTGAAATGCTTGGCATGAGATATTTGAGGACGATAATTTTCTCCAATATTCGAGAAGGAATTGGAGTGGTAATTGAAATCGGTCTAAAGTCAGACAGTGAAATGGTATTTGTACAGTTTAGGACCTGTTTGATTTCCATTGGCAGTGATTCATCCATGGATTAAAGTCAATATCACTTATGTTCGACCATATTAAGCACACCCCTTAGATAGAAGACTATGTTAAAATCGAGTCATCAACTACACCATTTAGCATTGCCAAAAAAATAATCAATCAATGAGAAAAACCACATTCCTATCACCAGGAACTCATGGCCCCCAAACTTGGGCACCCACCAGGGGAGTATTGCCTACAATCTGCACCCTCCTCAAAAACTGTCTCCTATGTACACCAAGAAGATCGGGAGTTATTTACTCGTTGGTTTTAACATAAATATACAAGGATAACCCTTACTTTCACTTGAGATGGTGATGACCGTTGATATTAATAGACCTTGGGCCACCTTTTAAGCCAGACCTCAATCCTCCACGTATGAAGTTACCATACAATGCGATTGAAGTTAAGTAAACTCATACGATTAGGAGAGATCTATTTTTTAGCTCGAGTCATACAGACACGTCGGCGAATAAACTATTCAGGGTGAATTCAAGTTACCGCAGCGATATTTGTTGTTCACTATAAGATGTCCTTGACCTATAGTTAGTTAGTTAACCCCAAATTGTGAGCTTCAGTGGAGGACGATTTATTACCAATCATCTAGCATAAATAAACTCAGGCATCCTAGTAAGTACAATACACTCTCAAATTTCATCAACAAGCTGCAAGAACCCTTCAAAAAGAAGAATACTGTCGAATTATGTGACCCATCTATCTAAAGCATTCAATAAAATCAAACACGGTGCGTACATCGAAGCCATGGTTTGAAAAGGTTTTAACCCCTCAATCATCAATCTTGTTATTATAGCTTTCTCACGAACAGACAACAAGCAACCATTTATGCTAGCAAACTCTCAGACTTCAGGTTAAAAACAAACAGATGGATTGGTCAGGGTACGATACAAGGACCCATCCTTTTTAATATTCCCTGTGACACCATCATGCTTAACTGTACAAACATTCGCTATGCTGACGATCTAATAATGATACTTAACCCTAACGAATATCCTAATACTCACCTTTAAGAAATGAGAACTCGATGCTCAAATATAGGCTTGATTATAAACTAAGATAAAACTAAAGAAATGATTATAGCAAGAAAGAATGTGATTAAAGACGAAATTCCTATTCCCAATGAAATCCAAAGAACCCAAATGATCAAATACCTGGGTCTATTTATTTCGGATCATCTATCTCTAGAAAAAAAACGTGAATGAAATTCTAGCCACTTGCAACAATAATCTCTTTTTAATTAGTCGACTGAGAAATATAGGTACCTATGAAACATGATGGTTGTCATGCACTCTTTCAAAGTTTGGTTCTCTCTCCACTGTTAACTTCCAAAGAAAAATATAAACTTGAAAAGATTGCCTCGAACGCAATAAGAAGAAACCTTCAAAATGACCACATTTCGATTGAAGAGCTGGCCCAAGAACGGACGAAGAAACTCTTTCTCAAAGTGACTCAAGATGAAGACCAAATATTCTCAGAAAATTCGCGCCAACAACGATTTCTGAAGGTAGAAGACAATATTCCGCTACGAGACGCGAGCAGGAAACTTTCTTTACATGGTACCTCATTACTAACTCTTAAACAATTTGATTTAATTTATTTTGATTGTGAAGCTATCCTTTTGTATCTCATATTTTATCTGGTTCAACCCTCTGTTTCCACAGTTTTCTGTCATTCTGGAATCGCTGTGTTAAAATAAAGTCTTTAATATTATTATCCAATAGGATGCCTGAAGATAAATAAATATATATATATATCTACACACGGTTCTAACTACATACAAATTATATAATCCCAAAACATCAAGATTTGCATAAGAGCGTTTAAGAATCTTGTTTTATCCTACCAGCATGTAGCTCGAACTGGCCCAGTCCATTACCATCATTGTCATGAAAATTGTAGGCCACAGTCTCCATCCATGCATTGTCAGTGTTGCGTGGATCATCGACGTAACCTTGATAAATCTGTTGACAACAATACGTAAATACAAAGATGAATAAATTAAGACCATGAAATAATGTCAACAAATTAGTTTTTGATTTCTCTATACAAGCTTACTCTTGTTTCATTCTTAAAATTCTTTTCAATTATCGCCTCAATGTGTACTATATTATCTTTGTTTCCCTTGGTGGAATCCATCGCCTCTTCAGCAAACTCTCGCTTAAGAGTAGTTGTGACATGCTCCCCGGGATCTACCATACCCTAAATATGAATACATAAAAAGTGGAACAACAATTGTATTAGTATATTGAAATATTCAGATAGAAGAATATTGTGTGAATGAAATTACCCCAGGTATGGCCCATTCTTTTGTGTCGCCTCTCAAAATAGACACAAACTGGAGGATCGGCTTCTTTGTAGATGGATGATTCATTATCTTATTATCCTTATCACGCTTCCATCTAGAATATACAAAAACATAACTAGACATGACATGCTTTTTTAAAAAAAGTTTATTTTCATATATGTCAAACAGATACAAAATTTGTCTTATTATAATAAATTAGTTTTCATATATTTCGATTTCGTATTTCGAAAATGATGCTGCCTTCAAATCTCTTCTTGTAAATCTATTGATTATCAACACTCTACTAGTAAATCTATTGATTATATCAACCCTTTACTCAAAAATCTATTGATTATCAACCCTCTACTAGTAAATCTATTGATTATCAACCATTTACTCATACTAGTAAATCTATTGATTATCAACTCTCTACTCGTAAATCTATTGATTATCAACCATTTACTCATAAATATATTGATTATCAACCCTCTACTCATAAATCTATTGATTATCAACCCTCTACTCGTAAATCTATTGATTATCAACCATTTATTCATAAATCTATTGATTATCAACCCTCTACTCGTAAATCTATTGATTATCAACCCCTTACTCATAAATCTATTGATTATCAACCCTCTAATCGTAAATCTATTGATTATCAACCCTCTAATCGTAAATCTATTGATTATCAACCCTTTACTCATAAATCTATTGATTATCAACCCTTTACTCATAAATCTATTGATTATCAACCCCTTACTCATAAATCTATTGATTATCAACCCTTTACTCATAAATCTATTGATTATCATCCCTTTACTCATAAATCTATTGATTATCAACCATTTACTCATAAATCTATTGATTATCAACCATTTACTAGTAAATATATTGATTATCAACCATTTACTAGTAAATATATTGATTATCAACCCTCTACTAGTAAATCTATTGATTATATCAACCCTCTACTCGTAAATATATTGATTATCAACCCTCTACTCGTAAATATATTGATTATCAACCCTCTACTAAATCTATTGATTATATCAACCCTCTACTCGTAAATCTATTGATTATCAACCCTCTACTCGTAAATATATTGATTATCAACACTCTACTAGTAAATCTATTGATTATCAACACTCTACTAGTAAATCTATTGATTATCAACCCCTTACTCCTAAATATACTAATAGAATATAGAACAGTAGAATTATCAACATTAACACCCAGCTTCAATAGAATATGGAACTGTAGAATTATCAACAGATTATCAACCCTCTACTAGTAAATCTATTGATTATCAACCCCTTACTCATAAATCTATTGATTATCAACCATTTACTCATAAATCTATTGATTACCAACCCTCTACTCGTAAATCTATTGATTATCAACCCTCTACTCGTAAATCTATTGATTATCAACCCTCTACTCGTAAATCTATTGATTATCAACCATTTACTCATAAATCTATTGATTACCAACCCTCAACTAGTAAATATATTGATTATCAACCTTTTTTTCAACTAGTAATTTCAATTGGGTAGTAGATTTGAAACTAAAATTGCATCTGTAGATGTATGAGTTTTTAAAACCTGTTGTTGTTGTTGTGTTGACCCGGCGGTCGCTTACGCATCGCCGTCGGCGTCGATGACGCCGATGTCCCTCAGGTGCCTGTTGGTGGCATCGATGATTTTAAAACCAGCAGAGTGTGTATATTGTCATTTTGACACAATTTCACGAAACCGCTAGCTGTGAGTAATAGTTAGACGATATGAGTAATACATATAGTTATACACGATAATTTAAACAAAATCCACACGCAAAGAAATACTAGGTTGGGTATGCTCGCTACATTGTTTTCTCTACAAAGATTATCAGATTTTACTTCTACATTAACTCTGACTGATTGACAACGGAGCTGCTCTGTCAACCTTGACTGTCAGAATAATTCCTGTCTTTACATTATTGTTTTACAAACACAATGTCACTTCGTCACAGGAAAAAAACATTATTTAAACAATAGAATGATTTACAAAATGAATTCTAAATGAATATGTGTCATCTATGTTTTATTTACTAAAAGTTGCCTTACCTGGTAACTATGGGATCTCCAGCATGATTTGCTCCCCACCTATAGAGAGCGCCCCGGCCGATAATTCCAGTGCGACCTATTGGATTAAGAGGCAGATTCCCGTCAAACTGAAATTTGTTTTCATTTTGAAAACTTGTTCTGTCTAATTTGCCGTCAATTGTTCCAAATGCTAGCTTTTCTTTGGTTTCCCTAAACGATAAAATCACCCCAATAAATACATACATATATATGCAATAATTAATCATTTAATTGCCCAAAAGAGAATGTCCTGCTTGGGTTCATCATGACACAAAAAAGAATTAAAGACCTCATAAGAGTTCAAGACCTTTTCAATCAACAAGGTGATTTCAATTTCTAATAGTTTTTGTATCATTGTCATTGCAAAAGGATGATTTCAGATAATCCTCAATTCCATCAATAAAAAAACTATTTGAATACAGTAACGGAGTATAATGTTGATGAATTTAAAAATAGTTGTTTTGGAATGGAAATGTGGAACAGGAATGGATGTGGAATGGAAATGGAAAACAGTTTCCACTTACATTATATTAGGATCAGCCTCTTTGCCAGAGATATCTAAGACCTTTTTGGTAGTGAATTTTACTGGCTTGTATTCAGGAAATGAAACACTCCAGGAGACTTTATCATCAGGTACATTGAATCGTTTAATATTGCTATCACGAGGATAGGAAGCATTTCGGCATTTAACATGTGATTTAGCCATATTCAAAATAGCAGCAGTAGTTGTAATAGAGAAGATTGGACAGGCGTTGTTCAATGGAAATGCTGAGAACAAATTGGGTTTAAAAGCTCCCAAACAAATTCTGCCAACTTTTGCCTAAAATTAGAATTTATTAAATTTACTTCTTTTCAACTGCATCAAAAAGAGTAACCAAGAAAACAGAATTTGAAATGAAATTTTCTTCATCAAAAATATTTTAATTATGATATCTTTACAAAAGAAACTGATATCTGATATATATACATATTATACTTAATTGAAAATATTGAAAGTTTGTACAATACATACATAATTAGATTCCCCAATTTCAGCAAAGGATTTATATTTCTTATAAATAAAGATCTTATTTATTAAATACATAATGTACTTGAAGAGTAAAAAATTAAAACCATAATGCTAATTTAAGAGCTAAATTGAAGTTATTAGTTAGAAAATGTTCAAATAAAAAGCAATGATGAAAAATCTGTAACAACACAGCACCATCGCAAGCAGAAAAGTTATCTATGCTATACAATACAATGCTAGCCAATATGTGATAAAATGTGCATTTGGGAAGTGAAACACATCCATAATAGCTGAAAATCCTATATGTATGTGCAAATCCGGTATACACAGTTTCAATTAAGCTTATACTAATGGTGCAACTTTTCCATTCCTAAAAAGAATCCATTACAAGCAATTCCATTATATACAGATTTGACTATGGTAACTTATAGAGATATTATGGTCTTTTTAAATGATCAATGCATCAATATAAACAACTACAGTCTACTCTGGCTAATCAGAACAGGTAAAATGCAAACAATTTTGTTCCAATTATTAAACAAAAATATTTTTTCACTATGATTGTTTTATAACTTTTTGTGTAAGTTACAGTGTGTATGAGTCTACTTATATAATACTGAAGATAAAATTGTAATATGAAATATATACAAAAAGAATACCATTGTCACTGCTGGTAACTGTAACTCTAAGCTACAGCACAGAACATAGGTGCCTGCTTGCCACCTAGTAACACTGTTACAAATAACATCTACCACTTATAATGCATAGTTCACCTATTAATGTTACACAGCTACTAAAGAAATTATTTTGGCTTGCTGAACCAATAGTTAATTCATAAGTTCATATAGTCAAATTATTTCCTTCTATCAAACTGCTATTATATTAAATACAGAGATGACTATGGTCCTTCTACACTAGAAGCAATTTACAGCCACTCTAACTTATAGGATTAAACATGTGTACTATTTTATTAGTGAGCACAAAATGGTTAGTGTTATGCATCTTTATCATGACACTTGAGATGACAGCTTTACGATCACTCAAGTTTGCAGTGGTTGGAAGTGGCTGTAACCTTTTGAAATAATTACAGTAGAATCCGGTTAATTTGTCACCTGTTCAAATCACCATTCTGCTTAATTTGTCATATTTTATATTCTCCATTTTGATTTCAGTCATTCATTATTAAATATAATTCTGTTAATTCGCCAATTGTTAATCTGTAATTTGCTACATTTTCTGTTCCCTCCAGAGACATTTAAATTATAAATTGTTTGGTTAATTCGCCAGTCAACTTAAATTTGGCTAACAGCATAGAAATCAATTAAAAAGCACATAATATGTATCTTCCAATCACAATACCATTCAATGTTCATGCTTATGCGAGAGGATAATATATAGAGCATTAATATTTTCGAGTCACAACACCATCTAATGTAGACAGTCAATGCTCAACCTGCTTGCGGGAGGTGGATAATATACAACGCATTAATATATTCCAGTCACAATACCATCTGTGTTGTCAAGTCAATGCTCAACATGCTTAATGAGGGAGGTTGAGAATAGTATACAGCGCATAATATTTTCCAGCCATAACTTGAAGAAGCCAATCAAAATATGCATGCTGTATTTCTAGCCATATTCTATGTACATATATATGTATCTACATAATACAGACACATATTCTGATAATTTGCCACTTTTAGTCTGTCCTAAGGGGTGGCGAATTATCCGGATTATACTGTAGTTGAGACTACTACATACATACCTATATGCTTCAGAAATATTTGACTTCAAATAAGAATATTGGAGGCTATAGTATGAGCTGTTCCAATTAGAAAATATAAAATACATTGTAGGTAGGGACTGTTATTCAAATTCTGTTCATATTAACCATATTTTTTAATATTGTAGCAATAGGCAATCAGGCATTCAATGTTTTATTTAGCAGGAATAGACTGTATTATACATGATGTGTGGTCATGACTAAAATTTCAGATCCTAAATATCTGGTTGTGGGTAGGAAAAACTATGAGCAGTAGGCAGGCATAAAAATTGCTTTGAAAGTTTGTATGAGTGATTTAAAAAATTAGGAAATTAATTTAGTTAAATCATACATGTGTTAATTTTCAAAAATGTAATACAAATACATGCAAATAGCAATAATCTTCTTTTAAGAACCTATTCTCCTAGTCTGTCATCCAAATTCAATAATCAGTAGCTATTACTCCTTTGATTTGGAATTTCTAAAAGATTTTATTAAATCTGTTCTTCTCCATTCTATACATAGAAAATTATTGAAAGATAATTTCATGGCTTGAAATAAGTAATCAATACAAGAATGTAGTAACAAACTCTTTCCTAACCAAATTAGGTGAATGAAGTCACTTTCGAGAAAAAGGTTTTACTTACTTTTTAACAAAAATTAGATAATTTCAAAAGAGGCGGGTAAACAAACATAAATAAAGTGAACAAACAAAACAATGCAACAAAAAGAAAATATAATAAGGAATTTTATTATTTGTACATTTAAAATGAAATTATTTATGACAATTAGAATGATGTAATGATGGGAGATAGCGTTAAATTTGACTACCTATATTATGAAACAAAATAACTTTACACAAGACTCGGGACAATCAAAAAGGCAAAATTACAAGTTTGGATGAACTTTATAGATTTTATGCATGATGAAATGTATGTAAATAAGAGCATTAGTTACATCTATATGTAAAAATCAAAATTACATCAATCACAATCATTCCATATCACGAGACTGTGGCGCAATTTTATCGACAAACCTGCCTTTCTTGTGTAATTCAACGAAGTTTTGAAAGGAAGTAGTCTCATTATCTTCTATAATATAAATAAATTAATAAAATAAAACAGCAATCACTTTTTCATTTTCTAAAATTGAAATGAAGTGTTATAACCATAGAGTAAACATAATACAGAGGTTTGTTTTACTTGCTAGTAGATATTTGTATATCGATCGATTTTGAGGGACCCAGTGACAGGAAGTCCTATCTCCACCATTATAAATTGGCAAAGTTCAAATTATCATAGCGCAAAACACAACGGCCGATTTTAATAATTCTTTTACCAAATTAAAATATAAAAGAAGCACTTTTTAAAAAGAATATAAAGTATATTATGGATAAATTATATAACATACACTTGTTTTTTGCGTAATAAAACAGCCTGTTAATTATATAATTTTATTCAATCAATTTTATAACGCAAGGGAAACATTATTTTGCTCAATTCTTCATCATAATATTTAATATCATTAGAAAGCTCTTTTTAGACTTTAATTTGGTAAAATTATTAAAATCGGCCATTGTGTTTTGTCGCGATGATAATTTGAACTTTTCCAATTTATAATGGTGGGGATAGATTTTTGTCCTTCTGTATTATGTTTACTCTATGGCTATAATCAGCAAATTGTTCACAATTTATGTTCGTGCTGGAATGTCATAGGAATTACATTTTTAATATCATAAGTTCGCAGACCTTGGATTAAGTAAACAATTCAATGTTGGCATTTAACATTCTTTCCCTTATGATAACAAACTATTGAGTTTGCGTTTTATATTTATACCAAGATCATTATACATATTCGAATAGGTGAAGAACAATTCGCCTATTAATCCCTTTAATCATAAATATGTGTTTACCTTCTAAATCTTCATCCATGGGAGAAGATTCGTCGTCAGAATCATCTATGTTATCATCATCTGGACATCGTGCACGACTTATGTACATATCAGTGGTTACACAGGAATTCACTTCTTCGCCGGCTTCATTAACCTGGGTAGCTGACGATAATGCTTCAGATTGAATTTTAGCTTTATTTTCGACGCACTTTTTCTTTTTCTCGGCGAGTTTCATTTGTTCAGGTTTAAAAACCTTTAAAAAAGATCAACAGTAAGTTTAGTAATGACAATTTTTCAGTTTTTATAGTCTTGTTTGATATTTTCTTTAGAGGTTAGGTGTCACAAAATATGCATCTTATTATTGGAGAGAAACTGACAATTCCAAATATGTTAAAGTACATTTTACACATTACGTATTATTGTAATAATTTTATAAAACTGTTCTCCCTTTCAATATCTGAGTTAATACCCCAGTAAATATTTTACTTAAAGCGTCATTATGAAGTGAAAATCAATTAAAATCTCACTTCCTCGAATTCTTTTTCTGCTTTATGAAGGAGATCCATAAAGTCTGATAATCCATCTCCAGTTAGAGAAGAGACTCCACATGCCATCAGATCTGTATAGAATTCATCTAGAATGAGGGACATTGACTGATTGAGACTTGACATGTAAGAAGCATCCTCGCTTTCCTCACTGCTACTTTTCAGAGCTTCTTGGAAAGCTTCAAAATCTCTCATCCATTCAAGAGCGAAATCGCAATCGATTATATCCGTCTAGAGAAAATCAATAATAATAACTTTATTGGCGTGAAGAAAATCCGGAGATTTTGTACATCAAGTAAAAAATAAATAAAAACAGGAACGAGAACCATGGAAAAAGAGAATGATAAAATAATAGATAATGTTTAAGGAAATGTCAGGAAAAAACATGATACTAAAGAGGAATAACATATAGGTTAACTTAATGTTCTACTGTAAACGGAATAAGGTCTATGATTTCTAAGATTACAACTATTACTGTTACGTTCATAGATATTGAGAATGGAAATGAGGTCCTGGGTGATAAATTTATAAAGAAATTTATACAAATGTCATCACGTCTTCATTTGCAAAAAATGGAGAATATTGAAAGTGGTAATGGCTTGATTGTAGCTACGGTACATTTGGGAAGACTCAGGCTCAGGCTTGAACGCCCTCAATTTGCTTGTGGTGGAAGTTATGGAGGTTAGAGTGCCATACTGGGCAGGCATATTCGATGATGGCACAGATACAGATACATAGTATAGAATCGAATCAAGTGATGAGAGGAGGCACCTGATCTTTTAAGCATAGTTAGAAAATAGATTCGTGTGTTGGCTTTGCTATATGATTATCCCAGTAAGTTTGGAACTGATATCGACAACGAGTTAATTGAAACTGTTGACTTTTTTAATTTCTGTGTTGTTAATATTGACTGGAGGAAACGTTTGGTTGATCCGTCTAAAGAGGAGGTTCATAATCTTTGTCTTCAGAGGATTCATGGGCATATTATTTTATTTGCACGATTCGGAGATTTCATCGGCTTTGGGTTCGAATCATCAGGGTGGCAACGATTTCATGGTGATGCTGTCATCGACGCCAGAGCAGGGCCTATCAATGTGAACTCCTGCATGGGTCACGGTCCAAAAAATAAGTCCTACTCTCTAATATACGGTAATATTCTCAAGCATTTTAACAACAAAGAGCTCGTGGTTGAAAATCTAATTGACTTCTCTAAAGCTTTTGACAGGGCTACAACCTCTAGACTGATAAACACTATCGTCAATGAATGCCCTAGTCGAATGTATCTCATGGATATATAGCTACTTAACTAATAGATTCATATCTACTAAAGGTCATCATTCATCTTCGTAATTTAAACCTATTTCTTCTGGAGCACCCAAAGAAGGTATTATATCGCCTATACTATTTGCTGTCTTGTTAAGAGATATTACACCTATTAACCTTTCGAACACAATGTTTATCAAATATGCAGATGACCTGACTGTAATCACTTGGTCTAAAGATGCTGCACAACTTAACACGATATGTCAACAAGAACTAGATAACATCAAGCAGTGGAGTGATCTAAATCTCATGAAGAT
>JAYJLU010722138.1:0-18764 GCA_036873645.1 Minona dolichovesicula | reverse complement strand
AAACTAATGGATAATAGAGAAAACTGAGTGTCTGATTATAGAAACTAATGGATAATAGAGAAAACTGTTTTATAATTAAGTTTATAATTTGTTTTGCTTATTTTCATTTTAGTTCTGTGGATGGAGTGACAATGAAGTGAAAATTAAAGTCACGCAGTAAGTTAGGTGGCAATAATTTTGTTTTGAGAACACAAAGTACATAAATATGAAATCAAGAACGTTTATACTCGTTATAATTAACAAACCTAAATTCATTCACAATATTTGACCTGAAATATATACATACATATATTTTGGCCACTGGGCCAATAAAAAGAAAGGGCATGTAATAGCCTTGGTGATCCAAGGTTAGCTATGAAAGTTATAATCTGCTTAGCGCTATAAAAGGCCACATAAGACGACCAGCGTCTAAAACAGCCTCTGAATACTCAGCCCCTTATTCTTTACTTGCACGTGATGTGGCTGCCAAGCTCAAAAGAGATTGTATGGTGCTTAAACCATGTGTCTTCTCCTGCCTTGTAGTTGGCCTATTTAGACAAAGTCTAGGAGAAGGCAAGTATTACTCAGATCTTGGGCATGTGAAGCTCATTAGCCTTGACTGGTAGTTCACCTCATTGGACACTCTGCACTCAACATCCAGAGAGATAACCTTGTCAAGAAATACCCAATTAATACATCCTGGTCCCAACGCATGGCAGAAGGGATCTCCGTCTTTTTTGGGTGCCAGTCGAGGAACCAGGGAACCTTGACGGACGGCATTCGGCATTCATCGCCTCAGCTCAGCCCTGACAAACACGATCTGATTGGTGGTATTCGGCGTCCTGTACTCCTTTTTTAGATGCCGGGAGAAAATGTACTTCGAAGTACCCCTGCCATTCCTCACTATGATCAATTGCAAACTTAATTCCAGCATGTCAGATGTTGCAGCTTTTAGCTGGGCCAATAATAAATCGTCCAGGACGAAAGTCCTTCGAGGCCAATGGACATCTTTCAAGATAGCGAATACTACTAATCCCCTCCCAGCATCGAGCTGACGCTTCTGCAGACGTTAACTCCTATACCAACACCAATCTCCTCGTTCTTACTGGCGATATTGAGACAAACCCGCCATCTAGCGCCAGAACCTCCATCAACTCTACAGAAGACGGGCAATGGCTGGCTGACTGCCATCTCCTCGACTTTCCTCGATCTCCACGGCGAACACGCTTCTTCTATCCTCCGAAGACCAAACCCTCAATGACTCTGCTATTGTTAATATTGGTTCACCAACGGTTCCGATAAACTGAAGAAAATCCACAATAAATCAAATTCAAACGTCAAAATCGATGAAGATATCAGGACAATAACTGAGACGACAATTCTGAGAGACTATTATTACCCATGGCTAACTACTTGTTCTGTTTGTAAAAGTTATTCTGATTTAATTCCTAAACTTTCAAGATGTTATTAATGTTAATTATCTCCATTATTAAAGCGCTTATTAAAGAGCTTTAAAGCAGACCAGTCCAGACCATATTATTTTACTACGTTCTCATTTAGTTCCTACAGATTCACATCTCCCCGTATGAATTTCCGTGTTGTTCAGAAGTTGTGTGTTTGTCCAATATTATAAATACGTATAAACAGTTAATCTTCAACCAATAAAGCTTCGAATTTATAGTCATGATCTTCTAACACATAGTAACTATACATTTATTTTAGACAAGACTATCATCCTTTGCCTGCTAATTACAGTTATGAATTAAGACAGTTAGTAGCTCGTATGCTACAGAAAGATCCCAAGTAAGAAATTGTTTATTTGCAAACCTATTTGATAAATCGAATTTTACATTCTGGAGAACTATTTCTCTCACATTGAATCTGAAGTACCTAGCCTGAATATTTTATATTTAAATTTTTATTAAATAAATAACCTTTCTATAAAAAGACATTAATTATTGTTATAAAACAAGATAGCAGTATATATTTATATGATTATTAATTTTAATTTTCTATGCATTGATTGTATTTTTGTGCTTATGTTTATAGAGAAAGACCAAATATTAACGCTGTATTACAAAGGCCTTTGTTGAAGAATCGAATCGGAAAATTTCTATCTGAAAAGGTAAGTCCATATAGACAGTCAATTTGAATTAAAATTTATAGTGAAAGATTTCTTTAATTCAATGTTGTTTAGTATTCCAGAATGAAATTTTATCCAATTATATTCGAATTTTAATTTCACTTTGATTTAAACCTATTGAAACAAAAAATTGCATATTATGGAATAAAGGGACCTTTTAAAGATTTAAGCAGCTATCTAGAAAATTGAAATATACTCATATAAATAATCAAAATTCAGAAACCAATAAAAAAAGTTTTGGTGACCCCTAGGCAGTATTCTGGGACCAATTATATTCATATTATACATAAATGAAGCATAAGTATCAAGCGTATCAAAAAGACTAAAATGTTTCTATTTGCAGATGACACAAGTATTTTTATCTCTGAAAAAATGATAAAGTGCTCGAACAAAAAGCAAATAGCATATTAGATAAAACTTTTAGATGGCTCTATACAAATAGATTATCACTTTTACTGTTTGAGAAAAGAAATAAAAATACTGCATTCAGACTTAAACTAGGTGCTACTGAAATTAAGAAAGATAATTTTGTGAATTACTTTGATCTAATTGTACAAGAAAATATTAATGTATAAATCATTGGCCTTATCAAAAATTAATTAAGCAATTGAATTATATGTAGAAAATATGGATAATGGATAATGGATAAACAAAATGGATAATGCTACTTCAAAAAACTCAAAATAGACTGCTAAAAATACTATTTAGCAAAATAAATTATTATAGAACTAACCAATTACACAAAGAATATAAAATACTAAAAATACATGATTTTTATACCTGTTTTTGACTCCTTAGAATGCACCTCTAAGAACAAAATCTCTATTTTTGTACAATGATATAATTTTGTAACTGCCATTATGATGTTTTCTTAAATAAATTATTATTATTATTATTATTATTATTATTATTATTATTATTATTATTATTATTATTATTATTATTGTAACGGAATAAGGTATTGTAATCGCATGAGACGTATTTTGAATTGAAGCTTTGAACTGAAGTTTAACTGTTTAAAGATTAAAGATTTCTTGTTGTTCAATCTAACGAACTGTGGTGTCCACCATATTCCATTACCGAAAGTATACTGGTAATATATATTCCTTTGAATTATATCTTATTTTAAGTTTATGGACACATAGAATTTGTGTTTATGAATTATTTACTTTATTCCATAAAATTTCACATATTTGGTTAAAGTTTCCTAATGTATCTTCAAATTCAAATTTATTGTTGGATATTACTATTTAATTCTGAAGTGTGAGATTTTACTACGCTTGAGTCATCTGCAAATCTGGGTTGAAGCTTTCTTACAAACATATGGCCGGGGAGATTATACCTCCTTGAGGAACTCCAATTACAACGAGAATACAATACTCTTGTAAAGTCATTTTCTATCAGATAAGGTAGTTTTTCAGGAGAAGAATAAATAATCTATTTAAAAAGTTTGTTTCTGTCAAGGAGTTTATAATCTTATGTGTAGGAATTGAATCAAAAACTTATATCAAAAGATATTATTGATGTAACCATTGTTGTCAATGAATTTAGAGAATTCGTTGTGAATATGAATAACAGCTGATGTTGTGCTTGAATTTGGTCTGAAGCCATATTGGTTCATTTTGTAATTTGTATAAATTTGACATTTTAATTTATATTACACAGAATGATATTCTAGCACAGATCGGTAATATGGAGATTGACTTACATCATTTATAGTTATAGTTGAGTCAAGAGAGAATCATGATGTTGTAGATATCTGTTAGAATAGATGCTATAATATCTGCAGACATTTAAATGATTTTCTATTTTATGAATAAACTTTCAGGAAAGAGAAAACGAATTTTCACATACTATCCTGCATGGTAAGATCCTCCAAAATAAAGTCGTAAAGTTGTAAGTGAAGAATTTATCGAATATTAATTATACAATATATTGTAGATACATAATATTGTGAATATATTGATGCTAACATTTAAATAGTGTTTAGAGTAGATTTCGACAAGTTCATGATCACTCTATTCATCATTATTCTCTGATTACTGCATTCCTAAATGACTGTTTGAATGTAATTTAACTTTAATGTTAAATAAGTATATGAATAAATCATTACACTTATCTTAAATACAATAATTGTTTATAATTTTAAAAGACCTGCTGAAGCTAAAATAGTTCAGCCAGAAAATGATACAGTTGATGCCTCTGCTAGAAGACGCAATCAGCTTTCCATACGTCTAGAAGCGGAGAGAAATAAAATTGAGTTTGCAGCAAAAAACAAGGAGTTACAAGAAAACCACACGGTAATAAATAGATTCTCCTGTAATGATTATAATATATTGAGTAGAGGACAACCAACATCTCTTTTTGTTTTCATAGTGATGGGAATATTTTTCACCTCGCATTAATTGGAAGAGCTATATACTATTAGAGAGATTTGCAGAGAAAAAACTCTTTCGTTCGTGTGTAAATCTGAAATTCGTATCTGCAGTAACGAGTTTTCTTTGTCGACTAATAATTTAGCATGGTTATCGGGATGCCAAGAAGATTGCATACCTCCCGCAAGATAAGGGTAAATTATACCCCAAATATTGTTTGTACTCATGATTTGTACATCTTATAGAAATGTCTCTGTGAACCTATGCTAACATCGTTCATATCCCCAAGGATTTGGTCAAAGAGCGTACCGGCCAAGGTGATAAAAGTTATTTGACCATTTGAAGAATGTAAAGACGGCGTTTGTGTAATTTGTCTTCATGGAATCTCGGATGAACGCGAATGTATAGAATGAATGAATGATACGTCGCAATCAAGTTGAAATATATCGAGCATGACCAACGATTTGTTTCCCTTTTTTGTAGTACGCACAAGTTTGTCTAGTGTGTCGACTCCTCCCTTGCAAGAGTTATTTTAGTCCAGAAGGCTTCTTTTCAGTTTCCTCAGAAATTTCGACAGTCTTATGTAGATGGTTGAAAACAAAATCACTGATTTGCCTTTCTTGAGAACATAGGTAGGTAAATGACATCTAGTTTGAAAAATCTTCGGCAAGTTGACAAGATTCTATTGTGATTACGACTCAGAGGCAATTCTCATGAGTAGATTCCTTCTGTGTTGCAGGTGAGGTGGAGATTGGTAAAATTCATCTCGAACAGGAGCTAATCGAGATGAAGAACACTGAAATGAGGTCTCGACTATTGAAGTAACCAGGCGAAGTTTAACATTTAGCTTATTTTAAAGTTAAGATAGGATTTTTCATCTGCTGCAAGTCGGTTTCTCATTTCTTTATCTACTTTGATATTATTGGTCCCAACTGCACGTTAATGGATTCAATCGAAATCGATGTAGGGTTTGAAATCTTTTAATATACGCTGTTCTTTTTTCCTAATTGACAGTTAGAAGAATAAAATCTTTATTTATGCTTCTATTTTCAGGAGTAGATTTGCACGTTGCATATTGACGATTATTGTACATTTATTCTGTACAAACATCTTTATACTTATTGCTTCTAACGCACAATTATTGAAATCCAATAGTAGAAACACACATTTGCCATGACTACATTGACTAATACAGTATATACAGGGTAAAATATTCAACAATGATAGTCGCGTAAATATTTTACTTGATAGTTGGAAGGGTTACTGGTTCGCCACTAATGAAGCGTTCTTAACATAATTTGACAATTACAGTCACAGTGGAAACAATGCAGGAAAGAGTAAAATAATTAAAGTCAATCAATCAGACTTTATAAAGACATAAAGCTTCGCCCCAAAATGACATTTAACACAATATGCTTGAGACTCCTGTGTAACCATGAGTTCCAAGATTCTTGAAAACATCTGTAACTATCCTTTATAATAGTTAATGAATTTGGAATGAATTTGTTTCTTACATTGTGTATTGTGTTAAAATGCAGTGTTAAATGAAGGATTAATTATCACGTTTTTTCTTTATAAATATGAAGAAGGCAATATGAATGAATGAAATGAATTGTATAAGTAGCTAAAGAGAAAGTTGAAATGAAGAAAGCATGAACTTCAATTTTTGAAATTCTATTATGTATTGAATTGAGTTTTGTATTATAAATTGTATGTCTATAAACTTTTTTCATTTTTGCTTTGATTTTTATTCAGAAAGAAAAAGAAACCCTAGCTGTTGAGCATGATCCTTTCCTAGAGAAGTAATTGATTTAAAATATACAATGAATTATAATTATAATAACAAGTTATTTATCAATTTATTTTTTATTGTCTAGTTTATTATCGTTTATAGAAAAGCCTTCCACGTACATTAGGTATATCTAAGTGTTCTTATTTTAGTACTTTAATCCCTGAAGTCACTAAGAAAGATGAACCGGAAGTCCATATGCGAACACAAGGTGTGTCCAGTCTTAAAATGGCATTTTAATATGAGATGTTTAATATGTTCGTTCAATTATACATAGTCTTGATGTATTCTTTAGATGATTCGAAACAAAAGCTATCAACGTTTCAAAGCAGACTTTCCTTCTTTGAAAAATTATCAGAACGGTCGCATGAGCACTATCGCATGAATAGTTTTCAGAAAGGCGCAGCTAAAGAAGCAGTTGATGTGGAAAATAAATTGAGTTAGTGTAAAATAATATAAATACAATACAATGTGACGTTGTTGTATTTTTAGCCTGCGAGATTAAGCACTTTCTTTCTGTCAGATAGTTGCAGAATCATTATGTCCCTGATCTAATAACTGCTCCTGTTGTTTTAATATCACAGTCCATCACCGGCTGACTCTATCATCCTTTCCACTTTGTTCTATCATTTGTTGCGTTCAGTTTTGGGTGTCATCTATTCACTCTCCCTTCTCTTGATAAATTTGTTTGTTCGTTTGTGACTTTTGCAAGTCATCTTCGATTTTTGGAGAAGATAATTATAGAGACTGCGATTGTTGCCATGCAGATCACTATTGCCTAGCAACAGAGTATATATACGTACTTAATAATTAATTCAAAAATATAGCAAATCTTTCTTTTTACATCGAAGACTGCTAATTTTATGTAAGGATTTCAAACGATCATAATTTTGTTGCCCAGATATCGCTTTTATTAACAACAGCTTAAAATCATGTACTATACGTATATCCACCCAGAGCTAAATTCAAGAAATTCAATAGATACCACAAGTATAGGAACGAGCAATAAATAGGAAATAATTTTAGACTTTTACAGACTGTTGAAATAATTCTTTTTATTAGAGAGAAATTGTGCAAAACATAAAAAAATCCAACAATATGCAAATATCAAAAATATATAAACTAAATATTTCTTAGGAATGCCGTGGGGAGATCAGCTCAATTTTATTCTTAGCATCTGATTCTTAGGAAATTATTATATTGTTTTTTTATTATATTTTCCTTAAGAACAATGGGATCAAATGCGATATATTTCGCCCTTTCTTATCAAGCATTACAAGGGAATAAGAGATTAGTACAATCAATCAGAATAAAATGCACTGAACAGAGAAGTAGCTGCATGACAGAATGACGTAAGAGGAATTGATGAAATGAATAGACAGAAATATTAATGAGGTGGACAGTCAGAAACGAAGAGCGATTCTAAAATAGATAATAAGAAAACGATAAGAAATAGCTACAACGAACTAAATAAAATAATTAAAATGAGAAGAAATATAAATATCTAATTAATTGTTCTCAGCCTGTAATCCTATTATTTGATTGCGTAATCGCTTAACTTGGTTCGATGTTTCACCCATTTAATTATCTTGTTCTTGCTATCTGGTTCATTCCCTTGTATTACGCTGATGAGAAAGGGCGAAATATGTATGTGTCATGAGATATAATTTTATCTTTCTTTTCATCTATAAAACTCTACCGCAGACAAATTTATTTAGAAAATTAAAATGAGTTTAAGAAAATAGTCAAAGTCACTTTGAATGCACAATCTAGGTTTATGACGCTTAATGAAGAGCGATTCTGAAATAGAAAGTTTAAAGTTATTCATAGACTGAGATAAAATGTTGAAATTCGAGCGAGCAGAAATTGTTTGGATAGCTGCACATTTCTGCTCTCTTGAATTTAATCATTATTTCTTATTGTTTTCTTATTTATCTTTAATTCTGACTGTCCACCTCATTAATATTTCTGTCTATTCATTTCATCAATTCCTCTTACGTCATTCTGTCATGCAGCTACTTCTCTGTTCAGTGCATTGATCTGATTGGTTGGTTCTTAATTGATATTGTCGTTATACCTATTTTATTCTGCCTGATTGTATGTACTAATCTCTTATTCCCTTGTAATGCTTGATAAGAAAGAGCGAAATATATCGCATTTCATCCCATTGTTCTTAATTCTTAAGAAGACCAATTTGTTCAATATTTTCCTTAAATATGGTAAATTTATTAATGTTATAGTGCACACCCTGAAGGAAACAATAGCCAAAATGAAAATATCTGAGGAGGAAGATACTCACCAGTTAGTTTCATATTATTATTATTATTTTTATTGTTTGTTATTATTATTTTGTACAGAAAAAAGTAAAATAAATAAAAATAAACTAAAAATACCATAGTGTTGGATATGAGTTTATCCCTTTTCAAAATTACAATTACAAATAATACAATTTATAAGCAAAGATGTACAGTGAATTTAGAACATTCTTGACTGGTGATTGTTTTGAGAATTCATTTAACCTTTGTTCTTATTGTAGAATGTTCTGATTGGTAGTTTTTATTTTCGCGTAACTTTTGAACATTATTTAATATATAAAAACTGTTATTTCATAATTGTAATTATGCAAAACACTTTCAGCTCACAATAATAATATAAGCTTACACTAAGTAATACAAATGGGTATTCCATAATACATATAAGACTTGCTAATTTCTAATTGGCAATAAACAATTTTTTGTTCTCTGTGTCGTGGAGTCTTTCTTATTTTATTTTATTTTAACCATGCCGACACAAACCATTTATAATATTATAAAAGAAGAATACAGAACTGAGATTGGCAATAAACAATTTTTTGTTTGTTTTCTTTTTTACCACTCTCTAAAAATTAATTAATTTGCTTTTATTCGTGTTCTTTTTGATCTCAGACCATATTTTTCTATTACTTTCATCATCATTAAAGGTATCTTCATAAAAATTTTGTTTTGATTTACATATTTTTGTTGTCAAAATTTTTGTTTTGTTTACATATACGTATAGTTGAATTCTTAATAGCTGATGTGATCCAATTTTTGTCTTTGCATCTTTTTCTGCCACTCTTTACAGTTTCTTTAAATGTAGTCTTTCTAATGATTCAAATTTATGATTTGTAGTTAAATGAGTTTTGAGCTTATGCGGAATAAAGGACAAAGATGGTTTACTGTCAGTGTCAAGCAGATTTGGTATTCCAAAATATAAATATGATCAATTCAGGTTTGAGTTTATGGAATATAATAATATTGTGGTAATTAATTTAAAGCTATTTATAATAAAGTTAAATTCATCAGTGTACATATTTGTACAAGTTATTTATGATGAGTGAAATAATTGAAAGTAGTTTGTTGATCTTATTTTTGATCTTATTATATTCATTTATGGTAAAATAGAATTAGAGTTTTTAGTATTTCTGTTAATGTGATAACACTACACTTTGTAGGTACAATTAGTTTATGAATTAATGTAAATATAATCAATTATAATTTATTCACTCTGGTCACTGATATACGTATGTATAGTAAACTCGACAAAACCATAAAATTCTATAGAAATACCACACATTTCTCTGCATAAAAACTTTCAAATATCTCGCCTGACTTTGGAAATTATTTTAATGAATGTAAGAAAACAAAGGAAGATCGTATCATAGAAAGACAATTTTCAAGAATTTTCAAGAATTACTCTCTGATTTATTATCTAATATTATTGTGTAGGTATTAAATTGCTTTTATTCATCGTAACACTTTCTATTTTTATAATCAAGGCACGCCAATGCAATATTACCATTACAAAAATATGATGTCTCGTTCTAAAGATTGCAAACTATTGCAAACTATTACTAAAATATAATAAGGGTAAAATGTAGACAGAAATAAGTCAATATTTTAATGATCATTTTATGGAGTAATTTAAACTTATACAACACTATGATCTGATTTTATTAAATAAAATAATTTTACAATGCTGTGTTAAGACTAAATTTTATTGGTACAACTTAAAATAAAAATTAAATTCTTTAAAATTAATAATTTCTATCGTAAATCAAATATAATAACATTCGTAACTATGTTGGTTGACGCATTTGTAAACAAATATGCAGTTAAACAAATTCACTTATAAGACGAATTTGTTTTATCAGAAATACTCGAATATACCTCGTAAATTTTATTTTAAAATGTATTGTTGAGAATGAGGTGATTCGGTGAGTCGAATTCACATGTATGTATTGTTTTGTTATGTTTTAGTGATGATATTGAATTTACTGATGACGATAATGCTATTCTTAAAGATGACGTTGGCAATGAGGATGAAAATTTTGGTGATGAGGACACAGATTTTGGTGAATATATGGAATCTGAGAGAGAAGAATTGGAGAAATTATTGGACAGGGATCTCTTCATGCAAGCTTATGAACACATTGAGGTTGGTATGGCGTGGCATCTCTCATTTCATAAAATCATTCTTATCTATTCAGTAAATTAAACATTTCAAAACATGAGAATACAGAATCTAAGCCTAGTTAGCTCATAACTAACAGCCTGAGCTATTAGGTGTGCTGAAAATGGTCGATTTTTCGAATCTCTCTACAGAGGCCCTTAATTAATGAAATGATTTGAAAATTTGCTTGCAAGGTGTCATGTGCTATACTAAGACATGGACAAAATTTTATTAAGATCGGTTAACTGGATAAAAAGATATGGCTGAACAAAATGTTTGTTCAGTACAGGTAATGCCCTTTTGACCATGAAGACCACATCCTAGCAACGCCTTAGCAACAGACCATTATGAGCAACGATTTCAAAAAATGTATCAAATTGTTTTTTATTAAACAGAAGTCTAATTGGTTGTTCTACATGACTATTTCAAATAATTATTTTGACCGGTTGCCATGCAGGTCACTATTGCTTAGCTACAGATTATAAATACCTAATAATTATTCAAAATATAACAAATCTTTCTTTTTAAATTGAAGGTTGTCAATGTTAGTTAATTTCATGTGATGATTTGAAGTGATCACTTTTGTTGCCCAGATACCGCTTTTGTTAGCAACGGACAATAAATAGCTATTAATTTTATAGAGAATATCATAAATCTAATAGCCGAAAATATTACATACACTGCAATAGAAAACAAAATCTCTGGCCATCCATCCCATGTATTGAAATTGAAATTTAATAAGCACGTGTGCATTATCAAGCGATTACTTCCAACTGGGTTGGTTCGGTATAGGATATTCTTATTTAATATTAGTAAAAATGATTATTCTTTTCTAAAGGTTCTTGAAACAGAATGGTCATTTTGAAAGCTAAAACTTACAGTTTGAAAACATTAGAAAACAATTCAATCAAATATTAAATACACTAAATACATATTTTCTCACCGAGTGTTCACCGAGTTTAATCTCAATCAAATGTAATTGTTTACTTGTTTACTATATTCTTCAGAAAATAAAATATTCAACTGATTAGTGTATATATTCTATTAAATAATTGAACAGAAAACTATTCAATGAAATATTTAAAAAATAAACATTTGTTAGCTCAAAAAAGATTATTTCTGATTACTTCTAAGTTAACTCATCAATTTTAGTTCTTTTGTGGATTGAGCTAACTCTCTTTTTGGGCTGATTTTAGAACGAATTGGCTGATGATCCCAATAATATAGCAGAAAATGATTCCAGTGAGGTTACTGTGAAAGAAATGCTTGGTCCTGATAAAGCTCATCTACATATACTATCAAATCTACAATCTGGTAGTATAGATGAGGTTACTAGGAAAGATTTTGAGATGAATTGGTACAAGTGTGTTTGTTTGAGGTACTCTACTGTAGAGATTGTTAGCTAATGTTTTGAGATCAATTGGTCAAGTGTGCTTCCTGGAGGTACTCCACTGTAAGGATTACTAGGACAGATTTTGAGATGAAGTGGTACAAGTGTGTTTCCTTAAGGTACTTTACTGTAGAGATTACCATGAAAGGAGAGGAATTGGTACAAGTGTGTTTCCTGGAGGTAATCCACTGTAAGGATTACTACGAAAGGTTTTGAGATCAATTAAAGATGTGTTCCCTGTGGTACTCCATTGTAGAGATTATGCAAAATGAGTTAGTTGTGCTAGCTATGAGTTTATAGCTGCGAATATTAAATCATACCTGTATCTCACATTGAGCTTTGATAAAGAACATTAGGACTCAGGACACTTAAGGACATTTACAATTTTAAAATTGATATTTGTAAATATTGGTCAACTAAAGCGGGAGTAAATATGAAAATATTCATCTCCTTGTCATTGTAGATACCCATGATTATAGGTATTTGATCATTGTATTGTACAATTTGTCCTGATTTTAGAACGAATTGGCTGATGATCCCAATAATATATCACAAAATGATTCCAGTGAGGTTACTGTGAAAGAAATGCTTGGTCCAGATAAAGCTCATCTATACTACCGAATCTACAATTTGGTTGAAATATCAGTTATTTACTCCAAGGTAAAGGATTGGATTATACTGTTTAATGATTAAAAAATAATTAGAATATAAGCTACAATAGAAATCAGCTTGGATTATACTGATTCACCCTCAGATTCTCATGATTATTGATTCTCATAATTATTGATTCTCATGATTATTGATTTTCATGAATATTGCTTTTTATATGATTATTGATTCTCATGATTATTGATTTTTATGATTATTGATTTTCATGATTATTGATTCTCATGAATATTGATTTTTATATGATTATTGATTTTCATGAGTATTGATTTTTATATGATTATTGATTTTTATATGATTATTCATTTTCATGATTATTGATTCTCATGATTATTGATTTTCATGATTATTGATTTTCATGAATATTGATTCTCATGAATATTGATTCTCATGAATATTGATTTTCATGATTGTTGATTCTCATGATTGTTGATTTTCATGATTATTGATTAATATTTTTAAGTTTTAGGAAAAGAAAGAGCGAGAAGAAAGTAGATGATGATGATGAAGAAAAAAGAAAGAAGAAGAAGAAGGAGGATGCCTAACTTTTATATGTAGTGACTTTCGATTGTCTAATTCATCTGCTATTTTTATGTTCTAATTTTGTATTATAAACAGTTTTTGCATATTCAATATATGCATTTTCTAACACTTAATAACTCAAAGCATTAATGAATTTATAAAAGGAATTTATTAATGATTAACTGGAATGATTAGAATATTTATTGATAATTTTCAGTTCGATTCCAATGATGAAGATCTAAATGACCGACTTTTATTTACTTCTTTTTACCCAGTTATCAGCATAACATCAATGTGTTTTTATCTATGTATTCATCATTTGGTTTCATTAAGTAATTCCACAATTAATCAACACAACAATTCACTTTATTGTGGTCTGAATGAACTTTTCATGTTAAAATCATCCATCATGCAAATCACCTGATAGACAGGTGCATTTCCTATTTCTGGAAAACAATTTTAAACAACCCTTTTTACACATTCAAAGGGGTTGTTTGTTGAAATGAAACCTTTACATTTGTTTTTTTAAACCTCACAGTTTCCTGTGAAGTTATTTTGTCATGAATTTTGTCATGATTTTTGGATGTTTTATTAATTATTTGGTTGGTTTTCTTGTGATTCTCATCATCCTACTTTTGTGATCTGTCACATTTCGTGGCTATTTTGGGATGTTTTAATGTTGGAAGTACTATTATCTATTTCTGTTTTCATATTGTTATATATGTATAAACCTTTTAAACAACCTTACTTACATTCCAATGTTAACTTTTTCACGTGATTTTTAAAACCTCATTCCTTCCTGCATAGAAGTAAAATTTCACTGATGTCTCTTTAATGAAAGTTTTATTTAAACAATAACACATTAAGAGCTTTTATTTTTATTTTGTGTATTATTTTGATAAATTGTTATTATTTTTGTATTTTGTGAATTATTTTTGATAATTTTTAAATGGTTTGTGTAATGTTTCAATATTCTGCTTATCGGCTGGTTTGCTTGTGATTCTCAACATCATATTTTTGTGATATCCGTCATATTCCGTGGCCATTTTCTACCTTTTGTGATATTTTTTTAGTCTTCCGATATTCTGGTTTATATTATCAATTCCAGCTTAATATGTATTCATAAAACTTTATACAATTCTCCATTACCTACTCAAAATATTGTTTGAGTCACAATTTTTATAAAATATATTGAATACTTTTTTATTACTTTTCCTTATAAAAAACTTATCCAAAACGTTATTTTTAGAAACCTAAATTGTTTCCTAGAATCAATTTTTTTAAATGATTTCCTTAAAAACTAATTCATGGTTTTTAATGGAAAGGTTCTTAAAAATCCGCTGATGAAAACCCAAAGCATATACTAATTTGTGAATTTTAATATTATATTGCTATCTCGCTTTTATACGTGTATTTCTTAAATTTTAATATAAATTATTTCTAAAAATATGTTCTCACTCATTTGTGAATATTCTTTTTTACTGATTGAAAAGATGACTAAAATGTAAATTAGATTTTTCCACTGTCTATGAGAA
Source organism: Minona dolichovesicula (assembly GCA_036873645.1). Classification (NCBI taxonomy): domain Eukaryota; kingdom Metazoa; phylum Platyhelminthes; order Proseriata; family Monocelididae; genus Minona; species Minona dolichovesicula. The sequence continues at coordinate 3,895 of JAYJLU010722138.1, read as the reverse complement.
TATAAAATTTATAGAAATGAATGTTTAGCAATGAAAAAATACGTAATTGGATAACATAAATATTATAGAAGAGAAGATGAACAGAAAAATTGTCAAAAACCATGACGATATTGTTCCTGGGTCGTCCAGTTGCTTTAAGTAACAACGATATAACTACGCCCCTGCCAGAAATTTAACCGATACCCTATTTTAAAAGCAACTGTTGTCTGTTTTAAAATATACAGAATCGATAGAATATAGAACTATACACTTAAGAACTTTAATTATAGCCATATCTTGTGATGCAATATCTGCAAGCAAAATCGATAGAGTGGAGTAGAAAATATATTTTAAAAAGAGACATAAAAATAGATGTATCGATTAATTTCTGGTAGGGTATAACCACCATATCATCAAAATTCAATCGTTTATAATATCTATCAGCGATACTTATATAATAATACTGAAATCCCAAATCAATATACAACTTATGACAAACTATATGATATTATATAGTTTGTCATGAGTTGTATTGATTTGGGATTTGGATTTCTTTCAACTACCGAGATCAAAAGGAACACTGTAATTTTCCAAGCAATTGATATACATTTTATTCTAAATTATCTATAGAATGGTGATCTGATTCTCATTAAGGGGATAATTATAAACATGGCAGGACTTTATTCATGATTAGATCAACGCCATTTTTATCATCAAATCAAATTTGATTTTCACAGAATCATTGATTTGTGTACAACAATTTTGATAAGAAAGTGAGACTCAAGAATGGGCTTCATCAAATAATTTAAAAGTCAACATAAAGAAATCAAAAGAGATCATCTTCACAAAGTCACGAACAAAAGAAACCTCCGCCCCGCTAACATTGCCCGATTTACAGAAATATATATACTTACAGTTACCATATATAGGCGTTATATACATATACAGTTACATATATAGGCGTTACAAAATAACTGACAAGCTTAGTATGAATACCCATGTCGAATATCTCATTAGAAAAACCAATAGTTTAAACTATGCCATAAGAATTCTCAAAAGGAGGGGACTCTCAAGAGAAGACACGTACAATATCTTTAACTCCTTAGTTATCAGCCGATTAACTTAAGATATTCAAAGTTGGTTTAATCTATATTAAAAGAAACACGAATTCAAAAGCTCTAGGCATACATCAGGAGATCAATAAAATATTCACAATGCGATCCGGCCACCGGAAAATAGTTCGAAGGATGAAAGACAATCTTTTTTCGGAGGACAATCTCAGACGAGCACATCCTAAATCAACACTTATGTACATCCAAAAACCGGCCATCATTGCCGACTCAAAAACAATTGACAACACATAATACCGACACTTAACTTCTCATTTCCATCGCATTTCTGGGTCTGTCTGTTTTGTTTTAATACAGCTTATTCTTATCTTATCTAATCTAATTTAATTTTTTGAATTGTGTACTGCCGATGTTGTTATAACATGCAACCAGGGGTCGAGAGTTTGAATCCCGGCTAAGTACTCTCGGGAATGAAATGTTGAATAGCGCTGTATAAGTGCTGTATATACATTATAATTATCTTGGAGATGGACTGTGATCACATTAGAACTCAAATCGAATCAATCTTGAAATGTAAAAATGCAGCTTAGACTTCAAAGTTTTCTTGGAAACATACATAAGAGTGAAAATTGATTATCGTTAACCTTCTCTCTCAGATGAACATTTGTCTTAATAATTAATTTTTACTGCCTTTGTCTCTTTGAAATTAATAATTTTGTTGGACCTTTAGTTTCTAAATAAATGTTGTATTGTATTTAATAGAAGAACTTGATCGACTCTCAATATATTGAAATGAATATTTAAAGAGTTTTGTTATACCACAGCTGACAAATTTCTATGCTTCACAATATTACACATTTATACACATGCAGTGAAAATTATATTACTGTACTATACTGACTAATATGATTCAATGATTACCTATTATGTACTTGCTATAAATACACAATGGCTAAATATGGATCTTTCACACTCCATAATATTGCAGCACTATCAGCACAGTTATATTCATATTCATATCATTGTCTGAATTATATTGTCAGCAGAATTTTCTATTATTAGCGGCAGGTATATTCATATTGGTGTCTAATTTGTATTGTAGTATTACTCACAGAACTCCGACTCTCAAAATATTGAAATCGCCTCTTCTTAAGGTCTGCCATAATTTTAATAAAATTCTCATATCTTTATAAGACGCGTGGAGATACAAGAGATTTGTCAGTCGTGTCAACATTATATTACAAAACCAACAATTCAATATTTTGAGAGTTTCATTGACAATTATCATTAGGTAATTAATCTATGGTATTATATGTTTATTACGACTCATTGATTACTTGCTATGCATTGTTGGTGACCTGCTATGCAGATTAAAATAAGTTGAGATTTAGAATGGCTAAATATGGATCTGCCTTTCACGCTCCATGCACATATTAATCCTAACTCTACTGATATTAATTAATAATTGCAAGTATACATCCAAATTATAGTCACTTGTGTTGCATTCATCTATTGTCTTTATTAATTAAAAACTTCATAAGAAATAAATCATAGACTTGCTGAGAAAAGTAAACCTATATTAAGAAATGTTGATGGATTGTTTTCAAAATAACATTGAGCATTATATTTACATTTATTTTAGACATTCTTTTTTAGTGATTTAGTTAGAAAAGTTTTACATAGAGTCATGAACGGGATGAATTTAAAAATTATCATAATTTTACATAAAGATTTTCACCCGACTGTTGAACCAATATTCCGTTTTTCTTTATAAAAACACTTTAAAACTACTTTACAACGGAATATTGGTCCTATTGTGAGTAGTTAGTTTATTGATCTCCTGATGTATGCCTCCAGCCTTGGAAAACAAGTATAAACTGAAGAGAATATTTCACACTAGCATATTGACTTAAATTCACTTTTAATAATTACAACTTTCTCACTCGTATAATTTTAAATTATATTTATACCTTTTGTTAAATTATTTTTTATGTACTGCTACATTGGAACTTTCTTTGCAACTTTCTCGTTAATAATAAATTATATTTTTATCTACCTTTGGTTAAAATAATATATTTTTTTATGTACTGCTATACAAACAACGCTGTCCGCTGACCGTTGTCCTTGCAAACTTTCTCGTTAATTATTAAATTATATATATTCCTATTGTTAAAATTCTTATTTTTAATTTTTATGTACTTCGCTGTTCGTTGAGCTCATCCATTGTTTTGAACAACGTTGTCCGCTGACCGTTGTTCATGGTTATTACAAGTGAACCTCCGTGTTAACCTAAATATACCTACATAAATGTTCAACCTACACCTATTCAACCGTGGCCAATTTTATTTTATACCTACTAATTACTAATTAAATGTGCTACATACTCCAATGAACCAGTTTACTGTATGAGATGTAGTCACACTGTGTACTTTACTTATGTAATTTTATTTCAAATATACTTTTATTATTATTATTAATATTAATAGACCAAACCAACCTTGAATGACGTAAGTTAATCGGCTATAACTAAGGAGTTAAAGATGTTGTACGTGCCTTCTCCTTTTGAGAATTCTTATGGCATAGTTTAGACTATTAGTACAACAAGAAACGTCCTGGCTGATGGTGATCCCTCTCCTGACGAATCTTCAGATTTTTCTCAATGTGTAGAATCTTCAAAATCCTCTCCTGACGGTAATGGAAATGGTATAATGGAAATGTGTAGAATCTTCAGATTCTTCTTCTGATGGTAATGGAAATGGAAATGTGTAGAATCTTTAAATTCTTCTCCTGATGGTAATGGAAATGTGTAGAATCTTCAGAATCCTCTCCAAATGGAAATGGAAATG
>JAYJLU010717696.1:0-11696 GCA_036873645.1 Minona dolichovesicula | reverse complement strand
AATTGAGACAATGGCGGATAATTATATTAAAATACATAGGAATCCCTTTTGTGACAGGCCAATTAGTGGCGGAAAATGAGGGTGGCGGAAAATCAAGGGGCGGAAAATCGAGGCTTGACTATATTATTTTTAAAGCATAGATATTTCAGAAAACATAAACAGCATTATGGGTTAAGTAACTGAGGAGCTTATCAAACGAGCGATAGTCGTTCACATATTCCAATTAAATAATTGAGCTTCAATTCAAGGTATACTATATATTCATAACTATAGATTAATTCTTAGAGATCGGATGTATTTTCTCGACTCTCGCTGTTCTATAAACAAAATATCCGATCTGTATATGGATAAAGTAAGATAAGATAAGATAAGCTATATTTTTTAATTGGCAGACGCAATAATAAGGTACATTATGATAAATATTAAAAAAGGGTGAGAGAGTTTGTTTTAGTCAAATGTTGGTGAAAAGCATTACGCACCAAGAAGTTTTTTTGATTGTAAGCGTTGAGTGTTGAATTTGGTATGCTTGACCGCTTATCAGATTGCGATGATGTCCGACTGCTGGCGGGAAGTGTTGCTGCAGGATGTGTTCCATACGCTGGGCTTTCCTAAAAAGTCGTTTGTCCATTTTGGAAGCTGATTCGCGGAGCTTCGTCTGTGGCTCGCAGTGCTTATACTTTATGGATTTTTTTATGTAGGCTTCCAGCCGTTGAAAATCGGCCATTGTCAGTAGTCCTGCCCATGCTTGAATTGAGGATGTGAATCGACTTAGAATTAGTGAATTGTAGACCAGATAAATTGCTTCCTTGGTGAGTCCTTTCCGTTTTAATATTGGCTGTTAGCGTTCTTCAGTATTGTTTCAACGTGGTTGTGCTTGCTTAGCTTGCTTGTGAAAATTATCCCAAGGACATTGATTTCGGAGACTCTCGAGATAGTGGGGATGGTAGGAGGAGTGTAAGTGTTGCGTGGTCTAGCAAAAATGATTTCTTTGGTCTTGGTTTCATTCAGTTTTAGATTATTGCATGAAGCCCAATCTTTGATGCTTTGGAGTTCTTCTTGAGTTTTATCGATGTGTTGTGGCCCAATTGAGAACCACAAAAAGTTCGGAACTGGTCGGCCCAGTCGCGAACATTTTAGTGGTTGCGGGAACTGGTCGACGTGTTGAGGACTTTTTAGAATACCATATGCATGTTTTCGTGAATTGAAAAGTTCCCAACTGGGGCGACCAGTTGAGAACTTTTTTATAAATATATTTTAAATTTGTTTGAAAAACAATTATATTATTTAATAACGAACCAATTAAATTAAATTTCTAAGGAGGTAAATGATTCATTATTTAATAAATATTATTTTGTGGTTCTCAACTTGTCTACCAGTTTGGAACCACTAAAAAGTTTGCAACTGGGTGTATCTGAAATTCAAACTAAAAAAATACAAGTTTGCACACTAACCAAACCAATAAATGGATTTAGCTTTAAACTTACTTTAGGTACACTTCTATTAAAGTTTTGGCTTATAATTATGACTTATTACAGGATACAGATATTATACATATTTACATTGAGTTTATATTATAGTTGATTACAAACATGAGTCAAAATAATTTTAATTAGTTTTGTCTGTACTCAAATCCAGAATAGTTGATGAAAACCATGACACAATTTTACAAATTTCAAATAAATAAAAATAAAATTGTAAATTATTTCATAACTAATAGTAAAATTAAATATAGTGATACAAAAGTTTTAACAAGGCATTGGTTTATTCTAGTTACTGAATATATACTGTATCTCTAGACAATTGATGATAAATCGATAATTAATATTAGTATCAAGGTTACTTTACACCCTTTAGTAATGTATTAAATACTTACATAGTCACCACTAATTAAAGAAGCTCGGCATAAAAGAAAAGTATCTATTTGTTAAATTTAGCGCTATTACTGTATTTACAGAGACTATAAATATAAGAATCCTAAATATTTCAAATCTCACAACTTATACAAATCACAAAGTTGTAAGCTCAATATCTCTTAAAAATAAATACAAATTTGTATATGACATCGTTTAGACAGTCAATATCATGTAAGGTACAATAAAAAATAAAAATAAAAATAATTTTTAAAATTATAGGGATTTGTTAAAACATTTCATTTAAGAACGTTTAAAACTTCTGCGCATTATGAAAACCTATTTTCCTTTTTTATTGATATGTATGTTGTTAATTTATTTTTAGTTATTTTAGACAGTTGTAGTTGTGAATCGTAGAAGTTCGATTCTTTTCTTCCATAATAATATTTTCTAATTTGTAATAGGTATAATACAGTGCTCCCTCAATATAATGCCCTCCTATATACCGCCAGCATTTAAGGCAGAGCAGAAATTTTGTATTAGTAAAACCCCATTATACCGCCATTCCCCTGCTGTCTGCCATCCACCATCTGCCTATATATTTTTAGCACAAAATGCTAAGATAATCACTTGATATACTGGCAGAGTCAAGAGTGATAATCTAACAATTTTTGTAAAGGTTTTCACATTCATTTTGTTAACTTATTCTAACCATTTTGTAACAGACCAAACATATTCATTATTCCAAGAAATTTGTTTGTATTTATTTCCATTCATTTTGTATATTGTATAGATATGCTTGAAGGTAGATGGGTGGAAAGGTATTCATATAAACTATCCAATACAATGTAAGGATATATCCAATTCACAGAAATTTCTAAAAATGGCATAGAACAAATTGAATATGAAAACCTATACTACATAACAGGCAATGAATATAATGTATGCACTTTTGTGTATCTATACCCATAGAGATCTTATAGGGGTACTATACATATACTACATATGCCATCATTTCATAGGTTAAGCGATCAATATTTGACAGGGTACATAGTAATACTGTAGCTCTCTTCTCACTATCATTGGCTCACTTTCTATGCAGTCAGAAATAAAATACACACCTGAACATTAATTTGAAAATATCTAAATGAGCAATATAATTATGTTTATATTTCATCATTTTTTTATCACTACCAATTTGATATAAATTTTATAGAGGGATAGATGATGGAAAATGGCACCCTCAATATACTACCACCCCCAATATAATGCCATAATTTTTAAGGAACCAATTGTGGTGTTATATTGAGGGAGCACTGAATCTTCTGCTACTTCACTGAATTCAGCTAATTCTTGGATTTACATTAATCATTCAGAATATATTTTTCTCACTTTGAAGTCATGGAAACTTTTATTTGTAAACCTTATTAAGCCAAAGACAAGTTTTAAACAAACCTAATCTTTTAAATTGAAGAGTACCACTGCCCATTATTAAGACAATATAATATAACTCAACTAGAAGCAGAACTATGGTAACTACTTCTCACTGCTAGAGTTTTCTAGCCATAATCTTCATCTCCATACTATCAACATTCAATTCTCAAGACTACATAACCAGATTTCAAACTCTTAACTCCTAGGTTAATGATCATGTGTTCCAACCATTTGACTTATACACATTCTAGTATAAAGTGGTTAGTTCACATATTTGTAATTTAATTATCTAATATTATCTTAACAATGTATTGTTACTCTCTACAATTTAATTTGTTCTACACTGTGCTAAATCAATGATTAATCATTATGTCTAAATTTGCATCCAGAAAGATTAGAACACAGTATATGAAGGTTATATAAGTTGCTTAATAAATCTTTCATTAATATTCATCAACTATATCAAAGATTTAGCTTAGAAAAAAGTATCATTTCTTCAGAAAAGCATAGAAAAATACCAGCTTAAGTTTTATTTATATTAATTCAAATTAAATCTCAAGGACAACAGAGTCTATTTGTGAATTTACCTTTGTCTATTTTAGTGTCTGATTGCTACATTTTATATACCATACTTTTTATTAATTCAAATTTTCAACTTATAGATAATTAAACTTGATAAGTTACAAGTGATAACATATTATACTAATAAATATTTTAATTTGCTTTTCTGTGATACATTATTTTTTCACATTTCCTTGTCTTATATCCAAAACATTTCAAGAAACTGATTCCATCAAATATCCTGGAGTCCTCAAAGACAAAAGTTTATCTGGACTAATCATTTCAGAATTAAGAAAGCCAGCAAGGACTTTTTCCTCTCTGAAAGATCAAGAAAGCTGATTATGTATATTATGCCAATGGCCACAATATGGAAGAATATTCCAATCCTCTTTTATTAGCATAGATTAAAAAAAGATCATACAAAATAATTTGGCCCCACCTGCATCAATTCTTGCCTAGAGAATCTTACTACCATACACAAATATGTCATTCTATTAAAATGCTAAAATGCATGTTAAATCCAGCAACATGCCTTCCATCACCTAATTTTAATCATTATAGAAATGTATTTGTCATAAATAACAGTGAGCCCTAAAGGTTGAGCCATCATCCACTCAGCTCAATTTCATTTTTATAATTTTGATTTGTTTAAATATTTATATTTTAAATAGTCCAATTATTGATTTTTTTTCCAATTTTTCTCTCAAATAGTTTTCTAAATGGCAGTTGTGGTAACTGGCTTTGGTCCATTCAGAAACTTCAAAAATAATATCAGCTCAGAAACGGTTGAGCTTTTTGAAAGAGCTTGGGATCATGAACATGGTGAGCTCATTACGTTTAAGAATATTGAAGTTTCTTTCTCTGGAGTAAGAGAAGTGATACCAAAAATATGGGGAGGAAATCCTGTAAGTTTTATTAATTATCTTTCTACATGTCATCAGTTTAATTCCACAAAATCTCTATTTATCTCCATTTTTCTATACATGCAATCCTAAATTTTACCATATTTTATTTTAGAGGTTAGTTGTTCATCTTGGTGTACATGGTGATACAGATGTAATAGTTTTGGAGTCACGTTCATCCAATAGCGGCTACTGTTCTCCAGATGTAAATGGAATAATTTGTGAAAATGATGGTCATTGCATTCCTCCTGAAAAAGATATTGATGACGTTATCCAGACAAAAATAGATACCGACAAGATAAGATCTGCTTTACAGGATAAAGGAATTCCATCGGTAATTTCTTGTGATCCAGGAGCATATCTTTGTGGATTCATCTATTATAAGTAAGCTGCAATATTTTGCAAAATCTGATCGCATAGTATCATTTATTTATGCTATTCAATTGTAAGTACTCAATGCTTAGATAGATTGACTTTTTAATTTATTCGAGAGAGAGAGAGAAAGTGGTCGGTTTAATATGAAATGCAACATCACAATATATATCGTCATGTAATTGTAAGCATTGGCTCAGATTGTCTATACAAGACTCATTGAAAATCAATTTTGATTTCGTTTCAAAGTTCACTCATTATTGATGGCAAAATTATAGGACTTTATCATTTTTTATTACATGGTCATTTATTGCAAGATAAAATTAAAAATTTATTTGATTGTGAATTAGTACACAATTTGTTAATTACGTTAATGAAGCAAAAAGAAATGAAATCCATTTTATAGGCCCAAACCGACCATAAGAGAGAGTTATCTCAATTCCACACAATAACTGAAAAACAAAGAAAATTTAAGAAATGATTGCTGAGCTAACAAATGTTTCATAAAATAGTTAACTTCTTGATAACTGAAATCAATAAAATTATATATTTATCGAGCTCATAAATCCAAAGATATCAAATGCACTAAGAAGGCAAGTTTACAAAGAATGGGTTTTAGGTTTTAGGTAGAGATCTAAATCTACTAGAATTAATGGTGGAACTAGTCTCTGAGTCAAGATTGTTCCAAAATTGTGGTGCGTCTGGTTTTGGCAACAGGTTTCAAGGACTGACGCGTGATTCTCCCGGTGGTCTGGAGCTTTAAACAGTCACTCAGGTATCGAGGTGCCAGGTCATTTAAAATGTTGTGAACCAAGATGCACACTTTTCTTGTTGGGTAGCCAGTGAAGTGTTGCAAGAAGGGGTTTGAATGGGGTCAACCATGGCGATCTAGTAACGAGACGGGCTGCTGCGCTTTGAACCCGTTGCAGACGGTTCAATTCTCTGTCAGGTAGGTGGTTGGAGTAGAGTGAGTTGCAGCTGTCTAGACGCGAAGTTGCAAAGGCATGGACTAGTGTCTTTATCGAATCAAGCGAAAGGAAATTTTTAAGCTGTTTTAGCCAGAAGTTGCATGCTTTACACAGCTAATCGTCGAATATGACTCCCCAGATTGCGAGCTTCCTTGATTGGTGATACCACTGAATAAAAGGATTATGGGGAGATTGTTCAAAGGACGACGGAAGTGAACATTATAGTTTTGGATGCATTAAGTTGTAGTTTATTCCCGACCATCCAGATGAATACAGCTTTTAAACATCTTTCAATGGTTTGTATCGCTTCATCAGTCTGTGCAGTGTCAAAAGATAGCCAAAGCTGCGTATCGTCCACACAAAATGAGGAGATGACTTTTGATAATGATGTTGTGTACTCAGTGAAAAGCAGAGGTCCAAGGACACTTGAGGAACTCCATAGGTGTGAGATGTATCGTTGCCAGCTTCAACATTGAATGATCTTCCAGAAAGATAGTCCTCGATCCAATAATTTTCACTTATGATCTTATCTTATGGTCGTATTCATTCAAATAGAGGGATACGATAAGATTATAAGTGAAAATGATAAGTGGAACAGGCTCATGATTCTGAAAACGAAAATATTCAAATTAAAGTAACTAAATAGAACTTTTCAATTAGATCCGTCCTGAGTAACTCATTGCACACCCTTAAAAGTCCGTTTCCATGTATTCAAGAATGGATTTAAGTATTTAGTTTTAAGTTTCAATTAATCCGAAAAGGCAAGAATGCATTCAAATTAATTTTGTAATTGGTAATAATAATAATAGTTAATTGGAGTAGAAAACAATCAACTATTACATTTGTTAGCTCAACATTCATTTCTTAATTTTTCTTTGAGTTTGAGCTAACTCTCTCTTTTGGCCGTTTTTTGTCGATAAAATGTATGAAAATTAAGTGTACCATTGTTACATGTTTAAGCATACAATTCGTGAAGTTTAACATTTTAATTTAATGTTCTATTTTTTAAAATTACAGCTCTCTCAGTATTGATTCATCAAGATGCTTGTTTGTCCATGTGCCACCTCATAAAAAATCTTCCCCAGCCGAACTTGCTAAAGCTCTACATGTCATTGTTCAAGAAGCTTTAAAACAGGTTTGAATATGATTCCATGATCAAAAAACGGACATTCCATGTAGTACAAAAATACCTGATGCTTTCACTATCTTGTGTTTACATAAATAAGTTTTACTTTTTTATAATATTTTATCAATCTCTGATTATGAAAAAAATATTTCATGTATTTGTATTCAGAAATATATATATATTTTTCATTTCACATTTCTTAATATACGTTCATATGTATTTAATTATATGCTATATAAAAATAACCAGGTTTCGCACTAAACTAATAGTTTGAAAGGTTTTAATTACACAAATATTAATATTTAGTTGAGTAAATAATATAAGACTATTTGTTCGATCAGCTGTGATTCAGGATTTACTGAGTGTTTATTATCTTAGTCGTTACTAAAATCCAACTATTATTTCAATGTTATATTATTATTATTATTAAACATTTTTATATATGGCGCTTAATCTTAAACGTATACACAAAATTAAACAGGATGGTAACACCCATGTATACAGATTGATGGTTGAGATAAAAGTATAAGTAAAAAAGATAATATGAAAGTGAAATTACTAAATTGAAAAGGCTAAACTGAAAAGATGTGTTTTTAATCGAGTCACTTTCATTCAAATAAAAATCATTATTTTCATACTGTTTTAACTATATAGTAACAATGATACGTTTATTTAATCTCAAACCGAGGACAACAGAAATGTTTAAGTTAAATATAAATAGGGACGTTTCTAAACTATAATTTCGTTGACCTCGTCTAAAACCCAATCATATCTTTACATAAATAAATGTATATTTTTGTGCTATTAAATACCTACTATATTATAGAAAATAATTTTAATGAATTATAATCAATAAACATAATGTTCCCTAGATATTAAATAAACAAGGCATAATTGCCGTATGCAATTAAGTTCGTTTTTCTATAGTTGAGGAAAATTGCATACGGTCATAAAGGAAATTTAGTACCATACACCATTTTTACGTACATGTTTTTGTAATTAATTATTTAACATACGTAATTATGTAACTCTTCTTATTCTCGTAATAGTGCTGACGCACTCCAGAAACTATACTATAAGGCATCCGTACCTATAGGGCCGTATGCAACTGTTCCTCAAGTTTCAAGGAGCTCCTCAACTAAAAAACGAACTTATACATACAACTATGCATACATTTATAAATAATAATAAACTTTATTTCGGGTCATAAAATATACAATTTGGACCGAAGGAATAAAAACAGTAGAGCGACTAGACCTAGGTCTAGTTCAATGTGCTAATAATGGTACATCTCCTGCTGAACGTTTATATTATTTTTTTTAAAATTAATTCTTCATCAATTCTAAACAGTTTACTGTATTTTTCTGAAAGTTTCGGATTTGCTTAATATTCTTTAAATGATGTATTGTAAACTCTACAATTAATTTTGTTAAATAGAATTTTTTAATAGAAATAGAGAGCTAGTACCATTCAACCACTAATCACTTCCTCACCTATGATATATTTTTCAGGTATTTCTATTATCGTATGTAATCGTTGCGTCATCTTTCCAGCGTAAAGTAATTGTATGTAAAGATTGTGCTAATGATCCGCTTCACTATCAACATTGTTGTTTTATAGCTCTGTGGAATATGAACGCATTAAGTGCGCTAAATTAAATTGAGCGCGAAGAGTTTATGAAATATGAATTTAGATAATTTGGACTGTAATGAGTTCCTTTCCAATGACTTTTTATATCTTAATGCTATAATAGAAACCTCTCAAGTGTTGCCTGAATATGTCGTAAGTTTAAATTTTTATTAGGCATACTGCGTAATTGTTCTTTCCTAATGTTTGTTTAGAATTAATATATATATAGTATATAAATGAACCCACTCCAAATGCACCTATCACAGGTTTAAGCATATTTCTTATAAATTTTCATTTCTAACATTCGACTGAATTTTTCATATATTTATTTAATTTTATCGGTTAAATTGATTTTCTTCTATTTCTATAGTATACTATAAACAATTAATGTGATAAAAATATACCAGACTTATATTCTAAATGTGTGCTTATAGTATAACTATTATTTTTTTAATTATTCATTACTTGATTTATATAAATAAATTATATAATGCTATATGTTAAACCAAAGTTATTGGATCATTGTATTGGAAACATATTCCAATCTTTTTCCAACCTATATATAACATATAGACATATAACACATTATATGAGGTTGAGAACCCATACAGACCAATTCACAACTACTTCTATAAAACCTGTTGGAAATTGGTTCAACAATTCCTATTGATATGTATATTGAAAATTGATTTCACCTTTTAATCATTTATTATAAGATATAACTTATGAAACAAATCATGATAAAATAAATATGATTACTAAATATATATAGTCAAACATGTCTATAACTACCACATAAAATGGTTATTATGAGCTGAGTTAGAAAGGGAGAAATAAAGAAGAGGTAGTCATTATATTTAGATGATCAGGAAAATTAAAATAGTTTATCTTTCTACTCTCTGTTCTTAAAACATATTCTTATTCATGGAATTATTTGGTTATGTCCTCTATACTTACAGTCAAACTAAGACCACACTAGAATCAAATCTACCAATTAAAATTAAATGAATATTAATTTGGTCATGCTTAAATGATTAACATATAGGTTTATCTGTATATTGAATATAATATAGTATAATCCGCTTATAACAAGCAACCCTCAATGGTCCCGACAAAATTTGTATCAAAATACATTACATAAACCTCACTTATAACAAGCAATCCAACTATAATAAGCAGATTTTTTGGTCCCTACACATAATTACCCTTATAACAAGTATAGCTGTGTTTCCTGTTGTCATCTCTCACTCACACAGCATAAAATAATCAATAATGCTCTCATCTCTTCACTCAGCTTGTAATCTATTACATAATTGACATTCAGCCAATCACAATAGACCACATTAAACAGCACAGAGTACATAACACATTATTGGCCTCGGCCTGATTGAGAGTGGTATTATTCAGTGATCTAATTGAATTATGAACAACAGTATTGTCTACCTACATATACTTACACAGTATTTGCTAACAGCTAGTAGCATTTGTTTTGAATTTGTCATTGTCATTGAATGAAAATATCATTTTATAAATTTGATATACAAAATTAATGTAAGAAAATGTTTGTTTTTTGAATAATTGAATAAGAATATGATGCGTAAACTAAATGAATGTTACAATCTTGAAATTGTTTAGTGTTTCTATGAAGCAAACATTTTTATCTCAGTTGACAATGAAACAATCCGAATATTCATTTAAAAATATAAATTTTATTGTAAACAGATTTCAAATAGCTCTGTCAATATTAAAGTGTTTTGATTAGTTGGAGGACAATTATTATGGTTATTGTGAATAATTGTATTGCCCATTCTGTGTTTTTGTTTAATGAAATAATTATTTAATAATAAATCAAAATATTTAGAAGTGATGATAATTTGAATTTGGAAGGTTTAAATTGTAATGATATAGACATTTTAAAATAAAAACAAACAAACTCATCAATACATAATTACAAACATTATGTGTTTAGTCCTATATTGATATAATGTCTATAATTTTGTTAATGTATAATGTATTCATTTTCATCTTTTCTTTCATTTACATTTGTATCTATCATTGGGAATTTTTTTAAATTTTAGGAATATTCAATTCGCATATCAGCATCACTTGCCCCTGGTCTTCCTGAAAAGAACTGGACATTGATGAAGCGCTACTCAGACTTTGAATCACTTCATAGATCTCTGAAATCATTTTATCCTCAGCTACCTTTACCACCTAAAAAGGTGTTTGGGAAATTTGATCGACAATTCATTGCTGAGAGACAGAACTCCTTACAAATCTATTTAAACGAACTGTTGGAAAATCAAGTGCTACTGTGCTCAATGCCAGTTAGAAATTTCTTGTATCCCACAACGTTCGCCTTTGATTTTCAAGGTAAAAATAGAAAATTACATTTTCAACTATCTACGAGTATGATATGAGAAAGTGGGCAGATTGTCGATTGTGCTATAAATAATCTGCCTGATCTAAAAAGTATATTGTCAATATCTTTGATACTATCAATCACCGAATTCGGTTTCTCAGATAAAATGGTTGACTCGTTGTCCACATATTTTAATAATCGAATACCAATCGTCTATGTTCAGAATAAACTTCCATTCTCTTAATGAATGGATCTGGGTCTCTCAAAACATAGTAATAGGCCCACTTGCTTTCAGCCTATATTTGTACATAGTTGTAGATGCAACTGCTAGTCTGTCAAAGATAATATATGCTTATGACAATGAAATAGAGAGAGAGAGAGACTTTGCACATTGCGCAACTTGACCAGATGTCTTGAATTAAGATACTATAAGAATAAATTGAACAGAGAAGAAGAAGAGAAGTGCAGACTTTGCGGAATGTGTGAAGAGAG
>JAYJLU010716585.1:0-11698 GCA_036873645.1 Minona dolichovesicula | reverse complement strand
GCTTAACTGCGGATCGCTATAATTTCTTCGAAGACCATTAAACTTTGTTGGGAATGAAATTTTGAATAGCGCTATAGAAATCAACCTGGACATTATACAATCTTAATCAAACCTATAAGACCAAGAATAAAGAAAACATGCAGATGCGATATCTAGGCTATATCGGACAAAATATATTTGAATTGAACCGCAAATCGAAATCAAACAACCTTTAATAAGAACAACCGGCCGAAATATTATATATATTCACTCGAGCATGCAGATATACATTAAGCGTGATATACCTACCTCGAAATATGAAATAAGAACATGAAAGAACCGTTTGCTTTTAACTCCTGCGTTCTTAATAAAATAAGTGCAGTGACACACTTTAATTAGCTATAGTAGTTCCTCCATGTAAGAAATCTTACCATACAAAAGTACATTTATAATCGCTGGCTGAATATCAGTTTTCTTTATAATTATATTTTCCAATGACTTTTAAATTTCTAAAGATCAATAAAAGAGAAGCTGCTGCAATTATATTTTATATTTACTATTTATTAGCATCATAAAATTATTCTTATACTTCTAAAATTATAAATTCTAGAATGCAATGTGCAAAATGTATCTACACTCTATAAATAGCGGGTACTGTGCCATTCAGATGGTGGCATGGCGCCCTGAACATTGTAACCATCGAGTGGTGGGCCACCTTGTGGATAAATGGCGGTTTTCATTGGCTCCTCAGGAAAGCCTCTGGCTCCGGGATAACCGCGTGTTTCAATATAGCCCTTATTAGGCTTGCACGCATTACTGGCCATACTTCGATAGAAAGAAGGTGGTCTCATAGGATCAGCCATGTGAGAAATCGCAACATTGCCATGACCCTGATTTCACAAGAAAAATATCCAATATTAACACGATAATTTTTAAAAATTCAACATTCATCAAGTAACCGTAAAAACTATATTATCTCAAACTGAGTGATGTATTTGAGTGGGAAAAATTAAAAAACAACATGATGATAAATCTTCTGTATATTTACAATATCCGGAAGTGCAAGCTAAATTTTAAAAAACGGTATTATATCGACATCTAAAGGGACATCATTGAAATCGGTTTCATAATTTCTTATAATGAAGAATGTATTATATTTGCATAGTCTAATTTTTGAATGTCTGACCATAATTGCATTTGATAGAATATATGAGTGATGAAGTCGAATACATAATTGTTTTAATTATTGATGGTCAAGTGTATAATCACACACAGTAAGTTATAGAGCGCTGGCCGAATGGTTAGAACGCTTGACCACCAATCCAGGGGTCGAGATTTTCCAATCCTGACTAAGTTGGGAATGAAATGTTGAATAGGGCTGTATATAGAACATATAGAGTAATAAGGTTACACAGAGTTTTGACTCTCAAAATATTGAACTGTATATCGATGGTTTTGTTATACCACGGCTCACAAATTCCTATCTCCGCCACTATAAAACTACCAATTTCAAATTGTCGCCTCTTCTAAATGCCTGTATTCTTTTTAATAATTCTTATATATTTTGAAAGTGTATAATGTAAATATTCTTTCAATGAGCGAATTATTAAAATCAGAGAAGGCGCTTATGCGAGGCGACAATTTGAAAATGGTAGTTTTATAATGGCGGAGATAGCCAATTGGTATAACAAAACCATCGACATTTTTTTTTATTCTTTTTTAGAGTCAAACCTCTATATAACATTATTACTCTATAGTATATAGAGGTTATACAATATTATATATATAATCTAACAGGCAGTGGTACACTTTAAATTTAATTAAAATGTTTTGTCCAAATTAGAAACAGGCTTGAGTATTTTATTCGAAGTTGATACTATGTAGGTATGTATATGCTTACTCTGGCGTGCCAGCGGGGGGTTGTCATAATCGAGGGGGTCCATCAATTTAAATAAATAAATAATCGGGGGGTAATCAATTTCTTAAAATTTGCCTACATATTATATTGCCTATAGGGATTGCATATTATATAAAATAAATAATCAGGGGGTCCAAATCAGGGGGTTACGTTTATTTGGCTCGCCAGAGTATATATAATAACTTTGTAATCCAACGTAATAGAGAGGGACGACTTTTTAATTTATAATTTCTATGTTAGCAGGATAACTATAGTTAATTGCACTTATTTAACTGTAAACAAAATTTTGATTTTAATAAAATGATAATTCAATCCATACTTACCACCTTGGCTAATACTGGTTATATATTTAAATTTCAGATTAATAATTTCATAAGTATAAATAAGTATAAATAAATATATAAATTTAGACAATAATAAATCGAACGGGGAATGCCAATATAGGCACATAAATTATGCATGTATATGAAATTTGTCATAATTATATGAATATAACTAACGGGTCTTCTTTCCCATTGCTCCTCAACGAATCCATAAAGATGTTCGTTCATAGGGTAGCTCTGTGAATAAAGAGTGCCAACTCCGCCTGGTATCTGATGACCACCAGAAGGCAATTTGTCGGCCACATAGGTGCTTATCTAAAATAAATTTAAAAAATACTTATGCGTGCTACTCATAACAAGAATTGGCAGTTAGTTTTGGAAGAATGTTTAGTGCAGACTCACTGTTGATCAATATTGAGATATGAGACAAAAATGCTAAATGCTAAAAGTTAATTGCGTCCACATTTTGCATGGAGAGATATAAATAGGTAATTTCTTAATATGGAATCATCTTACAGTTTGCAGGATTCCAAGGGCGTTCAGTTTATCCCTCTCAAATTCGAATGACTGTAAGATATTTTCTAATCCAACAGTGGAATGATGATCAGACAAGGTTCTAAAATATTTGAACTTAAAATAGTAATTGTTTCTAAAACTTAGAAAAAGAAAAGTTTGTGAAAAACGAATTGGTATCAATTAGTAGTCGCTGAAGTAGATATACCTATGGTTTTTCATTCTATTCCAGCGTATCTACAATCTATTTCGTCCGCTAGGTAGCAGCTTAATGGCCTCTCACCTTTATTATTTCGTCAGCGTCAGTCAGCTTACTAAATATAGAAATGCTTGGGTGTCTGAAAGGTGGTGGATGGAATAGGCGCGACACAGAATAAGCTCGAAAAGGAATAGGCTCGACGCAGAATAAGTTATATTTTTTATATTCGTTATTTAAAAAGGTTCTCAGTTAAGTTCTGTTATTTGGACCTATTCGACCTGTCGCGCAAATTCCTTTTCGAGCGAGCCTATTCCTGTTGTTGCTTGTGCCGCTCTTATTCCTATAGATGACAGTATAGCGTGTCGAACTTGTTCCTTTTGAGCCTATTCCTGTAATTGACAATAAATGTCTATTAAAATTTGTAGGTAATGCAATACATATTGTCGAGCTTATTCCGCCTATCCTGTCTGAAAGCTTTAAATTCGATTTCGTCCCCGCGTATCGGTTCTATCTTGAGATTAAACTATCGGCTGACTTTTTAAAATCGAAATTCGTAACGTCAGCGAAATTCGAAATTCGTCGCCTATATCTTATAAAGAGTCGGATGATTAGCTAATGAATTTTGTCAGAATATAATTAAGATATATAATGTCTTAATCCAGTATTTATAATCATGCAGTTTATAAAACATTTAAATCTCGTATCACTTTAATCACTTCATGGATTCAGGTTTATTGGGAGATTATGGATAATTGTAGTCTTAAAGAAATGACTTGACAAACCTACCAACATGAATTCCAATTTAACACTTTTCAAATTTCAAACCTACATATATCTGTATGACTTACTCTAATATCCCTCGACGTATCCCTAGACATTGTTTAACAAGAGCATTCGAAGAAAGTGATCAAGATTATATGTATTCTTGGCTGAACGGCTGGGGATAAAACATCAAACTGCATATAGCATCATTATAGGTAAATCATTTTGTATTACTGGTCAAACGGAACCACAAATGGAATAGAGGTCCCAAAACCAAAATGGCCGATGAAGAAACACTGGAAGGATGTTTGAATACCTATGTTGCTGTAAATCAAATTATTTTGGCTTGACATTCCAGTTAATACATCATGAACTGTTCAATGGTTCTACACATTTTATGATTGCATTCTTGAAATTCATTTTTGCTTTTATATCATATTGATTTAAATACATAATTTTCATCCAACGACATTCCTTTAATACCTACTACAACTATACATAATCTCCCAATAACTGAATCATTGAAGTGATTAATGTGATACATGTTTTTTAAATAAACTGTATGATTATAAATACCTATATCTTATATATTCTGACGAAATTGAAGTCATTCGGTCGAAAATAGGATTTAAAACTTTCAGACACACAGAATTTCTATATTTAGTAAGTGACGCTGACGAATTAAGCTGTATTAAGCGGCTACCGTATCGCACAAAATAGATTAAAATAGAATGTTAAAAACAATATTATTTTAAAAATGTGTAATTTTAAACATTTTTGTTGTTACAGGGGTAAATATGCGTCAAAAAGATAGGGTTGATAGAGTAGGAAACAAAGAAAAGTTGTAGATAATAATTTATTCACCAATGTAATTGATAAAATTGAGTGCTTTCTGGAGGGTTTTCAAATCAGGATAGGATAAAATGCTAGTTAAATTTAAATGCCAATTAAATTGGGAATAGGCAAATAGGGAATAGGGAAAAGGAATAGGCATAGGAAAAAAAAATAGATTGGAATAAAAATCATTTTATATTTATACAATATTTCGGCTCAATTATGCCCTTTTCAAGTAAGACAGTATGATAAAATATGAAAGGGAATTAATAATAAATAATACAAGTCAATCACAGTCAGGCTGATCTCTACTCAGGGCAGCCAAGCGCCTTCGTGTTTTCTGTTCATCGTTGGATTAACTGCGCTAATAATTGATGATTCTTCTAGGGCTAAATCGAGCCGGCTGCTAGCTTTCTTAATGATTTGGAATCTAATGTCTTGTGGGTTAGAGCTGCTATGTCTCTCGAATAGGTGTTGTGTGATCGCTGATTGCGGGTTCATCTGTCTGTGGCTCGAATATGTTCATGTGCTCTTCTGCCGAATGGTCTACTACATTTACCAACATAGAAATCTTCGCAAAGGTTCAATAGGCCTTGTAGACAACAAGGCGCTCAATCAGACTATTCTGGCCGTCAGGGAGTAGCCACTTGGGCACTTGGCCACGAAGGCACTTGGCTGCCCTGAGTAGAGATCAGCCCTACTTTGATTGACTTGAATTTTATCCTATCCTGATTATTCACCAATGGCTTCCTAATTCTTTGATTTAAGTTACATGTAAGTATTTTATTTTTTGTTCCAATTAATTTCCCATCTAGGATTCAGAATCACTAGAAAAGAAAGGGCACATACCCATATTTAAAATATATATTAAGCTTGCTCATTATGTGAAAGTAAAATTTGTTTTTTTAATGAGTAAACATATAATATTCAAATTACTCAGAGATCAAAATTTAAAGAGCATAATAATTACACAAACACAGAATAATGTAATGATTTTAACAATAAAACATCAGCTCCAAACCTTTTGATACAATCTAGAGTAAAAAGCCGGTCATTATCAGTGAGAGTAACTGAATTTAATATTTCTTTCGCTTCTTCACATGGCATTCGACAGAAACGCTTAAAATATAAAATAATTTTTTAAACCAAATATAATTTCTGATTCCAGATTTCCTGGTTTAGAGGAAAAGTATAGAAACTTCAAAATAAAATAGATAGTTTCTCACAGGTGAGATACTTTTTATGAGGGCAACCTTTTCTGGTGCTGTTTTGTAACATTGAAGCAATGTTGCAACCTGAAAATAATAAAATTATAATCTTGTAAAAAATATTATCATTATGTATAAATATCACCATAGCAAAAAAGAAATTTGGTTGTTGAAGAGTTGAGGAGATACTAAATTTTAAAATAATTACGGATATATATTTTTTATTTGCCAATCACTCTAAAAGTTTTCAAGCAAACATAATTTTGAAACTAAATTTTTAGAACTAAACTATTATAAAGATAAAATAGATGGTTTACTACTTTGAAAAAATTCAGGATAAATTGAGAATCAAATGGGATATTCATAAAAATTGTCAGACTGACAAATTGCCTAGGTAAAATAAGATACAACTATGCTAAGAGGAAATAAAGAGGTATTTGGCATGAAATTAAAAAGATAAAAAGATAAACATTATTTTCTAATTTTCCATAAGTCATTAATTGACCAAAACCAAATGAACTATGTATGTATACATATGTTTAGGAAGAAGTTTTTGAGTGAATGTTATGAATTAGACTTTATTGAGCAAAGTTGACACATACAAATTGTTTTACTTTTATAAATGAAGTTGAATAGTATCATAAGTAAGCAGAAAGACATGATATGAATATAAAATATTCAAATACTAAGTTAATATTATTTTGAATTCATTTAAGTGTGTGTAATGCTTTTAAATTACAAAATGTTTATAATGTTAACTACATATTTCAAGTTTCAATACTGCTAATATTAAATTAAACTCATATGCTACTAAATAAAATGGAAACAGGTCAACTCGTACCCAAGTCAACTTGTACCTAAGTCACCTCACATTAGGTGAACTTGTACACTAAAAAACTAAAATAAAGGGTTAGGGTAGGATCAATCTTAGCAACTTTATTCCTCAGAGCCCAACCTAGAACACCAGAGAAGTAAAGACATTAGATACAATATTGACTTGGGTACGAATTGACTAAGGTACGAGTAGACCTGAATTCAATAAAATAAGCTACCAGAAAGAAGTAGGAAAATTATTGAATTAATATTATAGTACATAATTCACATCATTTTCTAATATTAGGTGTGTATAATACAGACCAAACCAAGATGTAATTTTGTATGATACAAGATAACTGACACTGAATAAATATAGAATCCACTGATATTATATTCAAAGTTTTTTAAAGGGTAGTTTTCAAATATAGTGTTTGTGATTAATAAAAATTGAAATTTCATGATTTTACAAGAAAAATATCCTTAAATCCATTATATTATCAGATATATTTTGTTTATTCTAAAAAGCGATCTATTAAAACTATTACCAACAAAATTGTAAATTTAATATTGTAATCATATCAAACATTAAATATCGGATTGTATTATAAACATGTGTAATTTACCTGCTTTCCACTGAAACAACCAGGACTATAATACGCTAAATTAAACTTAGCTTCATTAGAGCATGATTCTCTTTTAATTCGATCTATCAAATTTTCAAAAGTAATATCATTCATTGGTGTTTTCGCCATTTTGATTTTTAATAATGTACTAAATTACGTTGTCATGTTAAATATTTCATTATAACACATTGTTAAATATTTTATAAACAGGAATGAGTCGGTATAAAGTGACTCTCCATAAAGAACCACTTGCAATAGACATGACATACTGGAGGTGTTTCAAGAAACTACAATATCCCCTTATTTTTTACAACGCCAATGGAATATTGGTATGATACAATTTAATTTGATAATTACAAGGACTATAATCAGTCTATGACATTTATTTTTACCCCTATTATGATATCGTTCAACTTTATTCATACCTTTGTGTTGTTTTTGGTCAATTTTTCGCTAATGTACTTATATCAATATAGTATTCATATATTGGGACCAAAAAGTTTACATGTTTTCCGCAGAAAAGGTTAGAAGTGTTGAAATGAAACGATATAGTTGACTGTCATTGTGCCGACAACTGCGAGAATATATATTTTTTTTATCTCTAATAGCAACATTCCTTTCGGTGATATTATTTATTTATTTACTAAGGTTACTATATGATAATACTCCTATCCTTCTTGTAACTAATTGCGTCTGTCAATTTGAAAATAAAGCCCATTACTACTACTACATACTGACTATACATTTAGTTCCGACGATAAGGCTGTTTGAAATTGATTGAGATTTTTAAGAAGAAATATCTTTGAAGACGCTAGATTAAATCCATTGAAACACGCGAGAAGCAAATGCTGTAAGCTTTAAAATTAGTCATGGCATCAATTTAAAATATTTCCGCTTCATCCAAGAACTTAAAACAAGAATTTTTGGGACTTATGATAAAGTAGCGATACCTTCCTTCAAAAATTGTATGAGACATTTTGGATCACGGCAAACTACTTTTTAACTAAATTAGAACTATATTGCGCGCATCAATTGACGTGTTCTGCAACGGAGTTAAAATCAATTTGCGATGGAGAGTATTACAGTACAGTGATAGTAATAAATTGGACTTCCCTTTCGTTATATAACTATGTATGTTAATTCAAGAAAACAAAAATGTCATCAAAACATTTTAATTGAAAATTTGAAAGATATACAAATAGAGGATTATTTCTTCTTGCGATTTACAAAATATTACTATTGACCATTCTTAAAAATTCAGCATTACTAAAAAGGAATATAAAAAACTTGTTGATTAGTTAATTAAGCTAGTTTTTACTGTAAAAACAAAACAATCATTGTTTTAAGTTTAAGTCGCTTCATTATTTTCAGGTGCACCTTCAATAACTGGTTTCATAGCGGGAAAGAAAATGACTTCTTTGATATTATTAGTATCAGAGAGGAACATAGCCACTCGATCGATACCCATACCCCAGCCAGCAGTTGGTGGCAGACCATAGTTTAGAGCTGTGATGAAGTTCTCATCAATAAACATAGCCTCATCATCCCCGGCAGCCTTATCCTAAAATTCAAGGTAGAAATTTGTAAACGGCTATTTACAAGGATATATTTATTTATAATATACATATATACACACCAATATTCATATTAACAATCCGCTTTAAAATTGGGTTTTGTGATATTTAAAAATGTATTTCTTACATTAATAACAGTATTAAAAAGTATGACTATGTAAGGCAGTATGGCCAAGATTTAAATAATATATGTATGTTACGTATTATTTTGTTTTTATATGTATTTATATGTTTGTTTTTAAAGCAAATTAAGTCCTAATAAACACAATAAAGACCAACAATTACTAAACTAGTTTGTGAATTACTAACAAAAGGATAAAAACACAGAAGACATAAGAGAGAAGCGGATGAAGATATTAGCAATGTGAAAAGTGTCTTCTTCATCTCCTCCTTCTGGCATTTCCCACTAGGTTGTGGGGTCTCCGGTGCGTATCATTCTCTTCCAGTGGCCAGAGTTGGTCGTGTCTTCTTCCTCCAGATCCAGGTTCTCCATGTCCTCCCGATAGCAGTCCCTTATTCTCCTGTTCGGCCTTCCTCATCGTATATTCCCGATTTTCATGCTTTGTGTCCGCTTTCCCACATACTGTTTTCTTCTCGTTACGTGACGATACCATCTCAGTCGGACTTCTCTCACTTTCTTCCAGCACTCCACGACCTTTATGTGGTTTCTAATCTCCTCGTTTCTTACCCTATCTACTCTTGTTAGACCATGTAAAATCGCAGCACTCTAATTTTCTCTCTTGATTCTTAGTCAACGCCACCGCTCCCGTTTCTCCAATTTTCAAAATAGGGATCTAATACAGTGGAGTTCAGATAAGACGAAAATGCTTAATACGAAATTTCAGTTACTATTACGAAAAATTATTTAGGTCCTCGATGTAAGGAGATACATGAAGCTATGTTATGACATACTTTTAGAACGAAATGGATAACACGAAATTTCGGTTATAACGAAGTAATTTTCCAGTCCGAAGTACATGTACAACCACGTTTAGTAAGAAATCTAGGTGCCAGCTAATTGCGCAACATTCAGATATTCTCTCAAGCTCATTATAATTATATATAAATCAATCAACCTTTGACCAACTTCTCCACTTGTTCTCCATAATCTATTTATAGTTATTGTGCAGTAAACAATCCTCTGTCATTCTATGAAAGAGCAATTACCAGCTCATCGCCTCAACAAACTTCTCCACTGGTGTTGCGCAATCTATTTAATTATGTAAACTCGGCTGAGTGGGTACATTAAACACTCCTTTTTCCACTAAATTATAGAGAAGAAGGGTAGCAAGGGAAGATTACAGAAGATTTAAAGTTCGTTTTTCTAAACTATAGCTCATCTTATATGGGCATGATGGAATAATATTAGACTTTGATAAATTGGACTTGCTAACGCTCTGTCTAATATTTGAGTTGGTCTCAAGCCCATTAAACACAGAGAAAGATTTTTTAATGCTTCGTTTAACACGAAATTCTGATAAAACGAAAAGATACATTCAGTCCATTGAATTTCAAACTTATCCGAGTTCCACTGTAGTTTGAAATGTGAAAAGTGTAAACCAGTTAAATGTCTACGGAGACATGTTAAACTATTTGGGAAGACGTGAACGCCAAAATACGCGATAGGTTCAAAATACAAAAACATAGTTTCAAGTAGTGTACCTTAGCTTGCTGAGAAAATCGATCTCTCTGCACTACCGGATCATTCAATTCGGTATATGCATTACATATTTCTTTCTTATTGACAAAAAGTTCGAATCTTTCGGTGAGGCCCTTTTTTGAACGATGCCATTTGGAGAGAGGACTCATTACCTCAGGATGGTTGATAATAAATGAAGGATTAACACACTCTTCTTCGAGGAAATGCCCCACAAGCTAAAATTTTTAACAATGTTTATATTGATGAATTCTTAACAAAAATATAAAAACAGAGAAGATATACAGAAGAAACTGATGAATATATTAGCAATATGAAAAAAGGTAAATCAGTTAATTTTTTACTGAGACACTATTAAACTATTCGGGGAAATGTGAACGCTTAAACAAGCAATATCTATGTCAAATATAAAAAGATGGACAGACCTTGTCGAGCAACCTCACAACAGTTCTGGGAGCAGAGCAGGTAACTTCATGTTGCGCTGCTAGTTTGTCCAACATAGCTTGCGCTTCAGGAGTATCCAATTTAGTTGGGTCTGGCAGTTTAGTTTTCAAACGTTTCTCTAATTCAGAATAGAGATCTAATCGTTTGAAAGGCGGCGTGTAATCCACTTCGATTGGAGGCTCGTCCGGACCATCCATGTGATAAGTCACCTTGTAACCTCCAGTGAGTTCAAGCACCATTCCTGCATACCAATTGAGCAAAATTAAAGTTAGATACATATAACATGAAACAACACATCAGCTAATAATTTGCTGCAGTAAGTTACTGAAAAATAACAATTCATATTTCAGCTCGTATAGAAATACGATTAGTACTCAATCTGTGGCGCAATAGAGCGCTGGTCCATTGGTAGGTCTGCTGACTCTCAACTCAGAGGTCGGTGGTTCACACCTGGGCTAAGTACTCTGGGGAATCGATAGCTGATTGCGCCACAGATTGAGTACTAATCATATTCAATTCCTAAATGAGTCTCACGACTCATTTCATATCGAAATATAATTTGTTTTGATTTTCTCAAATACAAGAAAGCTACAGCTGATTGTTAATTTTGATTGGGTTCCGTCAAAATTTAAGCCTTTGAGTCGAGTCTGGATTTTCTACTAGCAGGTGAGCCATGCTAATTCCCCAACAGAAACAGTGACAATTGATTGAATATCAACCTATTACAAATCGATTGACACACAGTTTCAAATTGAGAGCATTCTAACACCTATTATACACAGAACTCTCAGAATATACAGGTGAAAGAAAGAAATGGTTAGCGAACTGCCCGGCAATTATTAATAAAA
>JAYJLU010715474.1:0-11701 GCA_036873645.1 Minona dolichovesicula | reverse complement strand
GAATTTGTCAGTCGCGTGTAATCTACAAACCATCGATATGCATTTCAATATTTTGAGAGTGATAAGACTGTGCACCAGACAGAATAAGAAAACGTACGAACGTACTTTTAATGCGAGAGAAGTCAGTTACATTCGTAGACTTTCATAATAATTGATCAATGAGATAAGAAGGTCTGACGAGATGAACTTTGTCCTGACACAGCTTGAATTTGCAAGACGTTTAGAAATTAAAGTCACATAAACTTCAGAATGTTGATACTACAAACGTTACCTCATATGTACAATATATCAAATAAATGACATCTTGTAGATTATTTCTATATTTTGTGATGAGATGATTTAGTACATACATACCGACTGCCATTTTGAAAAAGTTTGCCATGTTATTGAGTTCAGTCATGATTTTCGTGTTAAGAAGAGAATGATAGCCTTCACGTCCTCCCCAAAATACATAATTGAGAGCGCCTAATTTCTTTGCGACTTCGAGACCTTTCTTTAGCTGAGCTCCTGCATAAGCATACACATTAAGATCATTGCTAGTGGCAGCCCCGTTCATATATCTGAAATCAGAATAAAGCTTTTAATAGAATTAGGATGATGGACTTTGTGTATTTAATTATCATGTTTTCGCTCACGAACGATAGCTCGAAATTATTCTTGGCATATAATTTTGAAAGATTGTACTATATTGTTTGTTTCAACAATACGTTTCTCTGTGAGGATAATTATTAGTCTGATCAGAATGAAACTTATACATAATGTATAGAATGATATGACATTTTATAAAGCACATGGCTATAGAAAATATTGATCATTTTAGAGATACTATTCTAATTACCCATGTATTTTTGACCAGTTTGACCATCTTAGACAGTTTTTTGGCTCTGAAATGTTTATTATTTGTTCGATCATAATGTAAAAGCATATTGCTATAGAAAATTTTGGTCATTTTTGAACAGTTTGCCAATTTGGAAAGACGCTGTAGTGTTTATTATTCGCCCGATCATGATGAAACTTACACATATTACATAAAATGATGAGATACACACTTTATAACAGCTATTGTTATAGAAATTGTTAATCATTTCAGAGGTAATCAATAAAAACACAAATTTTGGCGGTTATCTTGATTTTACATGAACGCCATGGATTAAAGCTACTCTAAAAATGGATTTTAACTATTTAAGATATAGTCTATCTGAAAAATATTGGCAGACAAATTCCCAAGGTGAGAAAGTTATGGCTGGTCGACGGTTTAAAAAGGCAAATACTGGAAAAAATATATTGCTGGTACTGTAATTAAAACTTTTTAAAATTTAACGTGTCTAATTAAACTGGTCATCGTAATTACACATTAGTGCATGCTTAAAATGTTTAATAAAAACTTGTTGATTGATTTCACTTCACTTTAAAATGCAAGTTACCTAGGATGACTGAACAAATTGCATGTGGCCCACAACAGTTTCACCCCAGTTCTGTTCTGCAATTCAAGAGCTAAATCTGTAATCTCATCCAGATTCGCATTGGTTTCTTCGATCGAGGAACCTTCAGGAGAAATATCCCTGAAATATTGGGGGGAAATGTCAAAATTTATAAAAAAGTTAACAACAAAAGATTATTATTTTAGAACAAAAAAATAAATTGTTACAAGAAGTCTAGTAAACAGATCAAAAATTAGATAGTTCTGATGAATTAATAAATATAAATTTTAAAAAATGAAACAAAAACATTACCTGTCATGGAAACAATAATATTCAACACCAAGCTTTGTAAAAAACTCAAAAGCAGCTTGCATACGAAATTTGGCATCCTGCATGGTATCAGCTCTACTCCAAGGATACTGTAATGTGGGAGCTCCAAATGGATCCAGACCTGACATTAAAAATGATTTAAGATAAATACTGTTAATTTTAAAAATGTTATAAAAGTAAAAAGGACAAAATTCTGTATATTAAATACATTTTGTTATTTCTATCAGAGGTAGATTAAAATGAAATAACTTCATATAAATAAACAACAAAAATCTCACCAGAGCCTCTAAAAGTGTGCCAAAATACAACAGAAAATCTCAACCATTCTTTCATTGGTTTTCCTAAAACTATCTAAAATAAATATATAATAAATTATCAAATGGATACTTATTCATTCAAACTAATTAATTCATGTCCTTTTTTGGAATTAAACAAATAAACTCACTTCATGTGGATCATAGTGTTTAAACACTAATGTTTCATTTGGTTTTGCATTTGGATTATAAGGTATCTTTAATATTCCTAAAATAAGATGAAATGAAAATATATATATACTTTCATTCTTTTTTTAACATATATTAATGTGTAAGAAATAATTATGTTACGAAATATTTGTAGTCTTGCAATCTGACACACTAGTACAATATTTTAACGCCTATATGAATGTTATAACTGTGGTCAGTAAATGCAGAATAACTTAAATTTATGAACATACATATCTCATCAATTATGTATAGCATCTAAAAGTTGTATAGTGAATAAAATCATTTAATTTAGTCTAGCTATACAGAATCTTATTGTAATTTTGGATATGGGATAGTAACTAGTTAGGTAAGGTACACCTTACTAGTTTTGCCAAGGTACACCTTGTATTACAAAATCATAGTATTAAATTATTAATTTTCATGGCAAACATGTTAAAAGTTTTCTGTTAACTATAAGCAAATAATTTATTAGCTCAATTAGTATATAATTAGACCATTGAAACCCAAAATGGTAAATATCAAATAATTATTTATTAGAGAACAGAATTTCAATTTAAGACTAAACAGGTAAAACAAAATATAAATTGCATTAAAAATGTATGGACAACTTTATTATTTACCAAATAAATTACACTAAGACTATATCACATTTTCTATTTATTAACACTAGTTGACTAATACATATTTTATATACTAGTCTAGTTGTCAATTGATTCATAGTTGACATCAACAATCTTGAATAACATTTGGAAAGTTTATATTAATAGCTATTGACAATATTGGGTAAAAAAAAGAATCACACTTCCAAAGGAATATTTGTTACATTAATTACCCTTTAAACATCAAAACAGTATTTACTTGCGGATTACTTGTCGGTTATTCATCAGTTAAATAAAAGAGCTAGTCTGTTTGTTTTTTAATTTTTCATCACTTTTACCCAATTTGGGTCCCATGTCAGTGGTACAATAGGGAATTTCTTACAATATAACTGAATAAACTATTTTCACAACATACTATTAGTTTAAAAACATTTTTATTTATGTGGTTTAAGTTTTGTACTAACAAATATAAAATCTTCATAATCATGAATTCCCCAATCTATTTTGTTGCTGTTTTCTTTGGCGATATTTACCTTTGAAAACTTCTTCATGCGTATTCATTGTCTTACATGAAAAAATGAAAATTTAATACGCGCGGTGATTATTAAAGTAATTTAAAACAACAAGTTTAAAATTATGTTTGCATAAAAAGGCGTTCTTGGGATTCTATGATTCTATAAAACTGCAGTTATATAGCAATAAAAGATATTTAAACAGAAACTACACATTTTGTTGTTTTGTCTAGATGAAAAAATAAACTGTAAACAATATTATTTCAAATTATGGTAGCAATTAAAGTTAGTTGTCAATATTTTTTCAATTCTCAATAATAATTCTTATTATATAATTTCTTATTAAGTTATGTTACTAACCAAACATTTCACATACAAGTGTGCAAAGTGTACTGCTACTTAGTCATATTACTCTTATATTACTCATAATTTGCCAATTTGGTAACTGCAGGCATTTCTAATTCAACATAATATATAAATTAGGTAGTATAATTCAAAGCTATGAAGAAAAACTATTTTGGTCTACTAATTCTTTGAAAATTTATAGCTAAAGTGTAAAGGTACTTTATAGCGAATTCTGGTCAACTCGTTCCTAAGTCAACTCGTACCCAAATCAACATTGTATCTAATGTCTTTACTTCTCTGGTGTTCTAGGTTGGGTCCTGAGGAATAAAGTTGCTAAGATTGATCCTAACCCTAACCCTAACCCTTTATTTTAGTTTTTTAGTGTAAAAGTTCACCTAGTGTGAGGTGACTTAGGTGAAAGTTGACTTTAGGTACGAGTTGACCTGTTCCCCTTTATAGCACCATCATGTAAATGATGAAACAAATCAATCTTATTTGTTTTTGATTATTATCCTGATCAATTAGAGTAAACTTATTTTATTTAAATTATTTAAATAAAGAAGATAGATAAAATAAATAGATAGCAACTATTACAGAACAAAATATAACAAATAGGACAATGTATTATCCTTGATACAATTTGTTATTAATGGTAAAAATTATATCCATGACTTTTATTATTGTCCAGGTCCTTAAGGATAAATAAGTTTATATTTACATATTTGATCCAACTAAAAAACTTTGACTTATAAGAAAGTATTAGCCAAAATGGTTTTATTAAAAAAACACTTCAGTAGATAGAAATATTAGATAAAGTAATGAATAAATGATTATTTCAGAGATTTATAAACAAATTCTCTAAATAATATACCATTATGAGACTTGAGATGAATGACAGGTTTATAACTTTCCTGATTTTGATTGACAACAAAAGCTTGCAGAATGAAAGGTATCATGATGAATATGATCAAATATTTCAAAATAAGTTTTTCACCCTATATCAATTTGATTTACTGATTATGTCAATAATTTTGTAATTATACAACTTTTTAACTTTTTTAATTTTAATTTATATCTGAGCATGTCTATGTGAAAATTACTCACTCTACAAAGAATGGTTTGTAATCTCTTAGAAAGAAATTATAGTTTATGATTAACCTCTCATTAATAACTACCAACCAATTTTTATTGCCTAATTAAAAGTTGTTAATGAAGATAATACTACAGTAGGTAATTGTAATAATTTTAAAAAATTAAAAATCTTCACAAGCCTTTGACATTTTGTCATGCCATGCTATTACAACATGACAATATTAATAAATGATTTATTTGGTCAATTCTCTCTCTACTTATATAAAAATAAGCATTCCCTCAGATACAAAGAGCTAATATGAATTTCATTATATCCAAGTATATTCTCTTCAATAGAATTAGAGAATCACTTACAAGATCTATTTTGCTATCATTTAATTGCCACTATACATATGTAAAACAAACTAACATTGTACATGTATCTATCTAGATGGCCAGCTTTTTGAATTTACTTAAAATATGTTTGATATTTCTTAATTTAGATTGGTATTATTGGAGGTTCAGGGTTGAATGATCCAAAACTTTTAAAAAATTCTCAAGAGAAAGTTGTTACCACACCATATGGTGATCCCAGTGATGCATTGCTTATTGGAGAAATCAATGGAACCTCTTGCATTTTATTGGCCAGGTAAATTGTGAATGAGGATATAACTATACATATTAATTAACTGTCCTTGATAAAAAAAATTATACAGCTGATTCCAGTAAAATTGCTGTAAAAATTATGTTTATGAGCTCAGAATGTTTTATGGATTTGTTAGTTTATCTTAAGACTATTTTATCTTTAAACTATGTATATTAGTATAATTATTATACTTTGGTATTAACATTCTTGAATAAATAGAATAATTTTGATACACAGTATGGAGAAGCATAAAATTTGTAATATTCAACCTCTTTCTCAATGTATATGAACTTCTTTCTTGTGATTTTTCTTAATCAAGACTGACTCATAATGACCACTTGATATAACAAGGTTATATCATCTATCTATATAATAATTTTTATTTTCTATTATATTTTCCTTTATAAAATATT
Source organism: Minona dolichovesicula (assembly GCA_036873645.1). Classification (NCBI taxonomy): domain Eukaryota; kingdom Metazoa; phylum Platyhelminthes; order Proseriata; family Monocelididae; genus Minona; species Minona dolichovesicula. Next base: position 5,879 of record JAYJLU010715474.1, on the reverse strand, counting down.
TCTTAGACATGGCCGAAAGCACACAGTGAATCCATCAAATGTCAACTACCGCGCCAATATCTGGGCTCTCAAGCAAGAGGGCTGTACACATGTGCTAGCCTCGACTGCTTGTGGTGGTCTTCAGGATCATACACACCCGGGAGATTTCGTGGTTCTAGATCAGTTTATTGATCGCACGCAGCTCAGACAACAGACATTTTATGATGGCCAACCTGGTCATCTGGAGGGTGTTTGTCATATACCAATGGCTGACCCCTTCTGTGAGCATACGCGTAAGGTGAGTATCCAGAGTTTCATTAATTCTTCATAGTTGCAGTAACTACATAATGTACATGTGATAAGTTTATAAGTGTTAAACTCATTAGTTCCGTTTATAGTACTTTACTGATGCTGAGAATATAAATTTATGGAAGATCAACTGGGAATCGTGTATTAAATAAAATAATAGTCACTAAAACAGCCCTGATGAACAACTCCTTTGACAGGTATCACCGCAGTAAAAGTAACGTCCCAATGGTGTCTCTAAAAATCATCAGGCCGCGCCGATGTTTCAAAACACGTGTCGTCTACCAAATCAAATGCAGCTGAGAATCTGAGATGTACCTACACATTCGCCTGTGCCAACATACTACAAGAAAGGAATCTTCCGTCTTTTAACACATCCGTACCTGTGGAGGAGAACTGTGTGTAACGTCGACGAAGTACAGGTTTCTTTCGGCATAAAAGATGGTTTATGGTTTAGATGAATAATATTTTTTTTCTCTCTCTCTGTCTCTCTGTTGCCAAGTGAAATTCTCTTTTTTATATGTTTTTATGTGTTGATTGTTTTTAGCTTAGATTTTCTGTTCTATTTTTCCTCTCTCTTATTTAACTTTTTTATGATAATGTTTTAGGGACTATATTAGTGTTTAGTTCGTTTGTGTTTTTCAATCCTTTTTTATAGGTTCATTGATTGTTCAGATTATTTATCAAATTTAGAGGCTGGTTATTCCCTGTTACTAGGAACTCAGAGTCGTATATACTGTAGACGATTGGTAACTACTGTAACATATTCATTTATCTCTGAAAGTGGTCAGACAGACAGAAATATCTACTACCCGTATTATTTTTTCTACGTATCCAGGCTTTAAAACGTTTATTTATTTATCATGATTGCGTAAGCATGAGTAGTATAGCCAAAAGACAGCCAAAAGCTCCAGATGCTCCGTCAGAGCCTTCGTAAACTCTCTCAGATTGCCGAAACTCATCTCATATGGGTACCTGGCCATGCAGGTGTTGCCAACAACGAGACTGCAGACACACTCGCCAAGGAGGGAGCTGCTCTGCCTCAAAATGATGTTGGCATCCAACTTCAGACAGCTAAGTCGCGCATTAGGAGGGTCACAACTGAGAACTGGAGAAAGGCCACCAGAGAAGACCTCCACAAGATCATCACGGGTAGCAGACCACCAAAGAGGACACCTAAAATGCAACGACACGAAGAGAGGGTGCTTTCCCAGATTAGAACCGCCGGCCACAGTCCCCTCATCCAGACCTACAAACACCGAATTGGCGTTGCTGATAGCCCAACCTGTCCTCATTGCAATGATGCCCCAGAAACTGTGGAACATCTCTTCCTCCACTGCGGTGCCTGGGATGCTCCCCGTCGAACGGTCCTGGGACGACCCACGCCTACCATACAAACTCTTCACGAAAACCCTATGGAGTGTCTTGTTTTTTTGCGTAAAATTGGCAAACTTGCCAGCTATATGGAGCAACATCGCTCCGATAGCCGCCACTAAAAAAAGAAATATAGAAATTAAACTTCGAAGTTAAGATCATAAATAAGGGAAAACACTTTTTTATTTTTAAAGAAGAATTTCTATTCTAGAAGTATTTTTCCAGTTTGCAACTATCCCTTTCATTGATGATATTTATATAGTTTTGCATTTGACATTCCAATGTTACAGATTTTAATCGAGGCTGCACAAAAGGTTGGTGTCAGTAATTTGCACACTCAAGGTTGTGTGCTGACTATTGAAGGGCCGAGATTCTCCTCCCGCCAGGAATCAAAGATTTGGCATCAGTGGGGCGCTGATGTCATCAACATGACCTCAATACCTGAAGTGGTTCTGGCTAAAGAGGCTGGTCTATGTTATGCTGCTCTGGCGATGGTCACAGATTACGACAGTTGGAAGGATGACCAGCACCCGGTAATCAATGTTATTCAGTGCTATTCTCTACGGTTGAAATATGTATAAGATAACCTCAACCAAATAAAGATTGGTAAACTCATAGAGTAAGTTTACACACACGGAGAATCGACTCTTGCTAGTAGATATTTGTATATCGATATTTTCCTACCAAGTGACAGAAAATCCTATCTCCACCATTATAAATTGGTACAGTTCAAATTGTCATACCGACGAAACTCAATGACTGATTTTAATAATTCTTTTACTAAGTTAAAGAGCGCCTTTTAATATAAAATTTATAAAAAATTAATTTGTGAGAAAAATATCTATATTGTGGTAGAACAATAGCTGTTATATTTCATAATCACTTTGTTCAATCTATCTTATTTAAGTAAGAAAAAATATTTTTGTTAGATTTTTTTGTGAAATTTATATCATTCAAAAGCGCTCTTTTTATACTTTAATTTCGTAAAAGAATTATTAAAACCAATCGTTGAGTTTCGTAGGTATTACGACAATTTGAACTTCACTAATTTTTAATGGTAAATATAGGATTTTCTTTCGCTTGGTAGGAATTAATCGATATCCAAATATCTACTAGCAAGAATCTTTGCGTGTTCGTGGATATCAGAACTAGCAAACAAAAACAATTACGATTTCTGTGGTGTGTATTTACTCTATGGGTAAACAAATCGATTGAATTGAGCATCAGGGATATCTCTGCTTAGAGGTGGGAGAAAGTAGTTTTGACGGATGGAAATTTAGTCAGCAAAGATAGTGTACATAAACACCCAAATTTAAAAACTACAATGTGACGACGGATCGTGTAGATTCTTATATAAATCGAAGTTTTTTTATTCAAAGGATTTAATCAATGCTAAAGGTCATACATAGTATGTATATTCTTGAAGTTTTCTGGAGTGCTTAGAGGTGAATGTTTCTTCAAACTATTCCTGGGGCCTTCGTTCATTTTCATTGCAATCAATGTAAAACATTTAGATTAAATTGATCTCAATCCTTATATGAATTGATCGTGAAAATGGTGGAATTCTCACTCTAAAACATTAACCAATGACATTTAAATGAATTATGGAAGTGTTATTTAACTATGGCGTTTTTTTTATTATCCAGGATTTTTTAGAATTGATCATTTGTTGTCGATATTTCAGGTTCAAGTGTCCAATGTCCTTGCCACATTCAAGAAGAATGCTGAAATAGCTAAGAATGTGTTCATTACTGCTGTCGATATGATTAGTAAGAGGAATGACTGGGATAACATACTCACAGCAAAACAGGTATTTGTAGGAAAATTAATTGCAGATAGACTTTATTATGGAAACTTAACTTTAATCTGTGAGGTGGACTGAATGATTCTTATGACAATACGTCATCTTAAAAACAATTGTTACTGTATATTCCACAGGTGCCTAATTCATTGATTGATTAGCGGTTTTAATTTAAAAGCTCAGATATTCATTTCTTTTGCTAAAATTGTTCTGCACTTCTATCCCGAATAAGTTCTATCAAGTTTACCAGCTACATTCGTTCTTAGTCTTGAGTACTTGCTAAAGGACACGGTAATTTTATCTCATATCTGATCTACGTAATATATTAATTCAGTTAAAAATAGCATGTCAATTATTTCTAGATCTAGTTGTTATATAAGCTATTCAGATTCATTTTATCTATGAAATTAGGTCTAGGTTCTAGGTCGAGCACACTTTTAAATGTTTTACCATTATTCTATGGTTATACCTAAATCAAACAAATATGTTGTTAGTTCTAGCTAAAATAAACTTATTACGTTTAGCTAAATTTAACGTTTAACTTTTAAATTTCATTGATTGAATCAACCATATGTACATATATTGATTATTTCATGGGAAGGAAAGATGATTTAGCTGGATTGATATGCAGTAGTCATTTTAGTTTAAATAAAACAGCATGAAATATGTGGAAAACAGTTTTCTTTTGGTGAGAAACCAAAAACCCGTTTTACCAGAGTAATAAGAGTTACACAGAGGACTCTCAAAATATTGAAATGGTTTTGTTATAGTACCACGCCTGACAAATTTCTATCTCCGCCATTATAAAACTACCAATTTCAAATTGTCGCCTCTCCTAAATGTTTTTATTCTTTTTAATGATTCTTGTATATTTTGAAAGCGCTTAATGTCTGTATTCTTTCAATGAAGTGAAAATATTGAAATCATGAAGGCGTTTAGGAGAGACGACAATTTGGAATTGGTTGTTTTATAATGGTGGAGATAGGAATTTGTCAGCTGTAGTATAACAAAACCATCGATATACATTTCAATATTTTGAGCATAGAGAAATGACTGTTACACAGAGCTTCCACTTTCAAATTATTGAAATGCATATCGATGGTTTGATTAGGCCACGGCCTACAAATTCCTATTCTCCGCCATTATAAAACTGCCAATTTCATTTATCACCTCTCCTAAACGCTTTCTCTGATTTTAATAATTCTTATATCTTTGGAAAGCGCTTAATGTATGTTCTTTCAATGAGCGAATTATTAAAATCAGAGAAGGCGAAGGAGAGGTGATAAATTGAAATTGGTAGTTTAATAATGGCGGAGATAGGAATTTGTCAGCCGTGGCCTAAACAAACCATTGATATGCATTTCAATATTTTGAGAGTCAAAACTCTGTGTAACTGTTATTACTTTATGGTCAGCAAAAGGTGTTTCTCAAGATAATTTCGATTGATTATTGTGGTTTACTAATAACAAGTATTTATTGTATATCACAGATAATTGATTGATAGCTTTGTCAGCTTGCTTCATAACGTATTTTATTGGTGTATTTCCTATTTTAGGATTTGGTTTTATCTGCCCGGCAAGACCTAGCCACCAATCACTCCTGAATAATAATGTTTTCATAATTTAATAGCGCCATTCAGAGATTTACTTTATATTTATTTTATTCTGATATTATAGTCTATTAGCTAAATTTTTACTATTTTTTCTTTCTTTTTGAATTTTTAACTTTTATGACTATTTTATAGTGTTTAGAAAATTGTTTTACTTTTTAAAGATAATTCTCATTTAGAGTATCTACATAGATTATTTCTATTATTCTTTCCTCTGGAATTATTATTTATTTTAAAGAAAAATGATCAGTTGTAATATAAAGGAGGATGACATTGTGACATTGTTCTTCTTCTTCTACAGAAATCCGATAACTGAAGAGTTCGATACCTAAATATCAAATTCAACTTGATTTTGAGAATTTAGGATCTTGTTGACTCCTTGTAACTTGTAGCATGAACTTCATCAATTTCTCTGACCTTTGATCTAATTACTGTTTAATCTAATTTCGCTTGTTTTTTATCATCTCGGGACGAACAGTTGATCGTAACTCGAAATTCTCAAGCTGATGAGTTGTCCACAATTCCTTAAAATTGATGTTGGCAGTTAAAGATTACATCATGATTTAGACAGAGATCGGATCACTTTTCAAGATTGTTTTGATATCGAAGCGAATCAATGCGTCTTATAAGAAGACACTCTCCAACGTTAACTATAGAAATTTAGATATTACCTATTCTCGGCAATAAATTTTATAAAAACATCGTAGACAAATCAAACGATATTTATTAAAACGAACCAACCAACCTTTCAAATAAAATCCTCGTCAGTGGGGATAAAAAGTGAATGAAATGACAAAATAACAGTCATAA